>CM021734.1:62821409-62875300 GCA_011075105.1 Heteronetta atricapilla | reverse complement strand
GACGGCGGCGGCGGCGGCGGCGGGCGGCACGTTCTCCTGGTCCTCGCGGGTCTCCTGCTCCGCCAGCATGGCGCCGCGCGGCCGGCAGCGGGGAGCGCGGGGCGGCTGCAGCCGGCGTCCCGCCGCCGCCCGGAGTGGCGCCGCGCTCGCCGTTCAAGCGGCCCGCGACTATTGAACGGGCCAATGGGCGCCGGGGGCGGCGCGGGGCGGCGCGGACAGAGCGGGCGGGGCCGGGCGGGCTGCGAGGCGCTTTATGGGAGCGGGAGGCAGCGAGGGGAGGCGGTACAATGAGGGGGGGGGACGACGGGGACGCTGTCCCAGGGTAACGCGGCTGAAGAGCCGTGTTCCAGCTCAGGCCGCAGCCTCGAAGAAAGCGATCAGTCCGTCCTGGTCGCAGCCGTCCAGCATCTCCAGCAGGAGAGGAACTTTGGTTTTCACGTTGGTGCCCTTGAACTTGAACTTGTCGATGAAGAGGTCGGTGATCATGCCTGCAACGGGACGTGCAATGGGACATCGCACCTGTTCTACCCCACTGGGGCTTCAGAAACACTCTTTTTAAACTGCGTGCTTTAAACAACGATTTTCTTTTAAACAAGCCCCAAACAGCTCAATTCCTAAGTAGGTATTTCTGATTATCTGGGACACTGAGGAGGAAGGAACCAATCTCAGGGTAGGCAATGAGGACTGCGTGCACACTGCATGTACATGGGCTTAGTACAGGCGGTGGCTGGCAGAGGTTCCCTAAGCTGAAGGCTGCATGGAGAACACCGCAAATGGTCACAATTCCCTTCACTAAATTTGGTGTTCTCTGAACATTCTCACTTTCCATCCCACCTGCACCATTCTGCTTTTCTGCTATTGTGTAACATTTCACCACCCAGAACTGAATCACTCATTTAACTTGTATACACTCCTAATGCCATCCTGGACTCACACATGTTCCTTGATCACGTCCAAGAAGCCAAGCATCATACAAATTAAAAATGTTGCCCCGTGGAAACTGTAACATTCTCTTGCAAACAATCCTCATACTTCTCAGTACTATGCTTGTGATAACAAATCAATTTCAGTAATTCTCAGGTGAACAATTTCTGAAGACCTTTAGAGAGTTCCTCCAAGTTAACAGTGGCATAAAACAACCAGTTTTAATACATGCTGTGTTTTGTTGCCTTACGTTTAACTTTGGAGTTTCACAATCATTTTTACACGTTTATATTGTGCAGACATGCAGCCTTAGCTTAGCTTTGTAAGCCCACCTACCAAGTTACTTCAATTCTACTAATGCTGACTTTGTAACTATTTCAGTAACGGGCTGTGTGCTCTCTGGGCATTAATTTGCACTTAGAACAAAAAGTCAAACTCATCAACAAACCGTAAAGTCTCTCGAGATGTGCAGGCTGTTTCTTGTACTCTTCAAGCAGCTGATCGGCCTCTTCCAAAATACTGCGGTATTTTGGCAGCAGGAAGTCCACATTTCCTTCATGAACTTGTAATTCCTCAAAGAGATTTTAAATCATAAAAATCAAAAGGCAGTTAAGTATAAGAACATAAAAGTAAAAAAGAAATTAAGCTTTGATTTGACAAGAGGAAGTACCTCAGAGACAAGACAATCCCCTTCTAAACTACCAAGAGTTACTTTCAAAGAGCCTCATTTTTTAGGTCTTCTAACGAAATGCCAGATGTTACTTGTCACTTCATATACTAGATTTGCAAAATTCCGTGTATTAGAGCTTCCAGCTCCTGCCAAACAGCATCGCTCCACAGCTCTGCCCCTACAGAATCACACCCGTTGAAGGCCCAAAGCCTTCACCATGCCTTCATTTTTAGGCAAAGTATATTCCAGGAAAGTGTAACACATGTTAAAAGTCTGAAGGTAAGAGTAACCTCTGGAAGCATCACCAAACTCATGAGAGCAAAAGATTTTAACGACTTCCCCTGGCTACTGTCAGATCAATTTAAGATGGTCAATAGGGCAGCCCTGCTGCCACCCACGGAAATACCGTTCTTTTCTAGACTAGAGGTTACGCACCTCAAGTCTACTGGGATAATAGCTTTCATCAGTCACTAGATTATCTTACTGCCTATTATCCAAAAGATGAGTGAGAAAAAAGATTTACTGACTAAATGAGAAACTACAGGCACTAAACACTTTAAGATGTTCAACTTCACTATTATTGCATAAGCAAAACATACTTTAAAAATAAATTCTCTATTATCTTCCCACTTGGTCAAATCAAGCTTCAGTAAAATACTTTTAGCAATAATAACACACAGATACACTGATCATCAGTAGTCCTTTTTCCTACTGACTAAAGAGTTCTGACAATTAGTATTTGATTCCACCAAAAGACAAGAAATAACTGTTTGCCTGTTCTCTCTCACACCCACACCAAGTAATATACCAAAAGAGATGATGGCAAGTTTCTGACTATAAAATCCTGGTTGTTGGATAACTCCGACAAGCTGCCTAAGTGGTACCTCCCAGAGACTAATCCCTGAGGAGAGAATTAAGCAAAGATTAATAAGCAGATGGAGAAACTTCAGAAATGATGACACACTGGGATGACATTCCAAAGCAAGGAAGACTTAGCATGAATGATCACCTCCAGATCTAAAAAAAAGACTTCTAAAGATTAGTGAAGAAAGACAAAGATGGAACTGGAAAATAACAGCAAGCAAAAAGAATGTTAGATGGCAAAGCTGGCTGCCTTTACTCTCTGATTTAAGCATCCTCAACATCAGTCAGTAATCCTTTGTTATTCGCTAGTTACATGGTACAAATCGGAATTTTACTTTGAGAAGGCTGTCTGCCAGATAATTAAAGAACACATCCTGGGAATAGAAACGGAACAGATCCCCGTATGACATGCATCTGACTTGAGCTATACAGCTTGATATCTGACAACATAATCCCCACAAAAATCCTTCCACAGGAGTTCCGATACTTACTCTCAAAGCATCTATTAAGTGAACCTTCTTGGCCAACAGCTGCTGATACTCTAATTTGGGGTGTATGAGCTTTAACGTGTGCCTCACAGATTCCTCATTTATATCTAGCATGGAGTCAAAAAAAAAAAAAAAAGAATTTATTTATGGGAATATAAAATGAAACCAAGGATAATAAAACACCTAAGCAAGTTTTACCATATGATATGTTGAGATTAATCTTCCTTTTCGTAGCCTCTTTGGAAAGCACATCTTTTAGGATGGATATTGTAGAAATGTTGTCAGACTTAAAACATCCCTCACCTTTCCTATAAAAGAAGAAAAACTTCACCTGAACACACTTACAAGCACATACATGCATTAGATTTGTCCTTATATTAAGATGTAAGATTTACAAATGAATGCTCATATTAATTAGCCTCTACATGGGTCATAACGACTCTCCATACGACTCTCCACTCTCAACTCTCCAGGTGGCTGTATACACCCATGCTAGCCTTTTCTTTCCTATTCAGACTGTAATCCTCTCAGAGGACACTTGCTCCAGGACACAAGACAAAGCAGTATCTTTATACAAAGACAAAGCAGTTTTATCTTTTATACATGGCACTAAGGTTACACAAGTAAGGCTTCTGATGGTATTCATTCCTCCCAAGTTTCATCATTGCAGTACTTTGAAGACCAATGGCAAGCTTCAACATCAGAAAAGAGGAAAACAATCAGAAACATATTACCCTCTTAAAGCCCACCACCCAACAACTTTCTACGTTACAAGTAGACAATATGTATATTAAACTGGATGCAGGCTGGAATCCATTTAAGTACAATCATTATTTTTTCCCTACTTTGCAGCTCCATTTCCAGGCAGAAGTATATAATTTGCAGAAGGAAGATATAACTAATCAATTTGTGAACAGAGTATTAGCCTTAAACACATGAAATATCAGTCTAAACTAAGTTGCAAAAACAGTTTTTCAGCTAAATGCTTATTAATGTTCTTGTTTGCATGAATACTAAATGCCTTTCAAGTTATTTCTGCTCCTTAGTACAAAAAAAAAAAAAAAAAAAAAAAAACAATATGCATCACAAAACAACTTCACTACATTAATTACCCATGTTCTTCAAATTCAAAAAAAAAACAAACCTAAGCTATCATCCTAAAAACATATCAAGCCTTTCCTCCCTGGCAATTTTGGGTTTGGAGCAACTTCAGGAGAAGCCTATTAAAGATTGTAACCTTACTGGATAGTGCTCACCCCAGTAATATTTGATGATGGTTTCTACAGAAGATTCCTGTTCTCACTAATAGGAGTTTTGCTGGAGCTGGAGAGGGCAACAGCAGTATGTGCATGAAATTGTACTCGCAGGCTGGTTCAAGAATGAAAAAGACAAAAAGCCAAGCACAGACACATTGTGCTTTATTAATTGTATTTTACCTGTAAGAACTTTCAAGCTGGGTTCCCAGGAAGGTATTTTGAAAATAAAAGGTGACGCTGTCTCCAGCTGGAGTCTTTTCAGGGACTTCAGGCAAGCAAAACACAACCCAAGAGTGGATTTCAGCAAAACTGAACTGGCCTTTGAGCATCAGTGTGTTCATTGGTCTTTGACATCATGAAAGTAAAAAAATAAATAAAATCTATTAGTTACAAAGGATGTGCATTGTCAGTGTGCATTGGTAACCCATACGTGAAAAGAGTTTAGTTCCCAGTGGTTGTCTCTTAAATCAATATAGGGCATGAAGTCAGGAATCTTGCTAAGCAATTGTGTAGCACCGGTCGGACATACAGGTAGTGTTCTGTATTTCAAGACTACGAGCTGTGTGTACACGCAGGTGTTATCTCACAGTAGGCACGTCAGAACTGGATAAGAAACCGGTTGGAAGCTTTTTTGGCATATCCCATTTCAAACTGTTAAACCTGAAACTTATGTCAAAGGTAAGTAACTAACAACATAGAAAATATGACTAAGCCTCAACGGCCTCCCATGCTGTAAACCACAGATGTAACATTTATATCAAGAACAAGGTATGAAGGAACACATTTGCATTTCAAGTCAATGCATTTGGTATCAGTCCTTCAGTCTTTCAGTTTTGTTTTAATGCAAGCAATACCTTGGCAACAATACAAGATGTTAACTGAGGATAGGGAAATCAAGTAGAAATTGCATAAAATAGTAGATTCCAAACACAAGGATAAGGAAGAAAAGTCTTGGCTCAATTTTGCAGTCAAATTAACTATGGGAAAAAATTACATGAAAGGGGTGGAGGGGAGACTGAGGCTGAAACTGAAAAGACTGTGGTTACTATCACAGGAGGGTTTCCTTTCTACCACGCCCTCAGCTCTACTAATACATGGGGCTGCATTACAGCCCAGGTCAGCAAAGTGAAAAATAACCTGAAAACAGGTTAAGAACAGCAAGGAACACAGGAACCTGTTAAATCTGCATTTTTTTCCTAAAAAAAACATAAAACCCATAAAATCCAATATAGGCTCAAAAGTGTAGGTTAAGAACAAGACACTTATGTGTTTAGAGTTAAGCGTTTTGACTGGACTGTGTTAGTTTTTCAACACAAAAAGGGATCCATTTCTCTTTGCAGATACCTTTCATGGTCAATAGAATGAGTTCTCTGATGAAGTGAAAGTGGTTTAATTTGGTATTGGTGAACTTGGCAGGTTTTGGGTTGAATTCTTGGAGTTACGTATGCCTGAAGTGTTCCATACTGTCCTTCAATTGATCGGATCTGAAGAGGAAAAAGTAGAAACCACAAGAAAGGATGAGAAGAAACAGATTGATTTACCAAGATTTGGAAACCTGTTGTTTATTCAAAACATATTAAAGAAAATTTGTAGATTTTCTGCAGTACTTCAAGAATATTTAGAGTACTACAAGTTTACTTGATAGCGCCACTATATCAAGTGGTTCAAAGTATTCTTGAACAGATCAAGAATACTTTAAAACTAGATAAAGTGGTGTCTAATGAATTGTTGTCCTAATAGTTGAACGCAGGTAGGTTTTATTTTCTTAATTTCTGGTTAGTTAAAATAAGGAGTCCATGACTTGTTTTTAATTCTTCAGTTGTCCCATTACTATTACCTGTCTTTTTTTTTCCTAAAAAAAAATAAAATCATATAGCTGTTAAGAAATAAGATGGAAACAAATTAAAGAGTCAACAGAATTTAAAGGTATTGTTTGTACATCGTTCATCTCATCCTAACAATCAATGTTACCCATGAGCTATTTTTGGAAAATGAAGAGACCGGATTTAAATTCAATTTTCAGAATACCCAATAAGCAGGATGTGCGAACACATTCAAGGCAGTATGCACTCTCTGTACCTCTGAAGAGGCAGCACTGCAACAATTGCTCATGTGCACAGACTTGTAGCACAGGCTGCACAAAGAAGTCTGTTGCCTGCCAATAACTCACACAGAACCAACAAGAAACAGTATCCCATATATCTGGGTAGCTTTGAAACCAGGCAGAAGAGCTATTGAAACAGCTTTACACCAACAAAAGAGCAGTCTGGAGTTCCAGTACAGGTGTGCTTTCTAATCTTATGTCACCTGGGAGACAGCCACTTCAATGTTTTAGTAAAAATAAATTAGTAAAGAGAGTCTTTTTCGGAAATGAAGTTATCACAACAAAGTTCTTGTACAGTTTGTATGTGCATATAAGAAAAACAAATTAAAAATAAACACCATGTGGCAGGTGCTGGGTACGTAACTCCCTGGGCATCCATAGTATACTGAGGTGAGGTGGCAGGAGAACCTGCGCAGATCCATCGCAACAGGATCCAAGTGCGAGAGTGGTACTACAGTGATTTGACAACAGTCTGCACTATGACGACACATTACAGCAAGTTTACAAAGGTTTTCAGTGGGAAGGTAACCAAACGTTTTTTTTAATGTATTGTGAAGACTTTTTTTTTTTTTCCAAACTTGTGACATTTACTCTTTAGCTTGTATTTTTACTAGCAAAAGTGGCCAGGGTCATAACCCTAAGCTAAAAGAATAAAGACATGCGCAGATAAAGTAACCTGATCAGAGTCAAAAAGCACCCAACAGCATTGCTTAAGAAAGGGACCCAGAAAATAAGTGTCTTAATTCTGTCTACTAGGTCTGTGATCATGACCTCAACAAAAACAAACTGGAACTCTCCAAGATTTGATGCCTCTTATACAGCCTTGAATTTCTAAAAATCTTTAGACTGCTGATTTTATGTAAATGCACTTCAGATTAGGAAGCTGAAGAGTCAGATGAGTGCATGAAGTGAAAACCTACAGTCCATGTGCACCTTGAGGATTACCTTTACTACACATAATTTTCTTTACTATTTTCCCCAGGGGAAGCCATAAAAAAAGTTTAAATTTGCTGTGTTGTCAAAAATAAACCCAACACCCACATACCTTTAGCATAAGCATAGAACTACAGGATTTGCATCCTCTCCAAAATATAAGTGCTGGTTATATTCCCTGGTCAGTGTAACTTCCCTCAAACACTTCTGAGGACAAAAAGTGCCGGAGCTTTCCTTCCCACACCTCTCCACTTTCAGTCCCACCCATCTCCAGAATCAAGTATTTGTACTGCTGGGGATTTCCCAACTGCTTTCCTTTTAGGGACACTCGAAGGATTTCAGGCTGTCCTCTGAAATACTACACTTTTAGAAGCCTTTAGAAACTCTATACACAAATATAAAGGAATACTAGCTCCAGACTAGAAACTTCTCAGGAAACAAGCAGCAGAAACTGGATAGATCATTTGCTCAGGTTAAGTAGTCAGTCCAGGTGAAGATCTCCCCATCCCACAGCAGAATTTCTTATGGAAAACATTTTGGAGCACTTTACCTTAAGTTCAAGTCTCGTAGTATTTGCTTGGCATCGGTAAGTTGCAAGAAGAAAATTGCTATTGGGCTGTGAACACAAAAAAAAGAAAAAAGAGGAAAGATAAAACAAAACAGATCTATTATAACCAAAGCCGTACTGTAAAGTTTTTGGTATTTATGCATGGCTATTTTACAGAAGTTAAAAGCAAAAACTGTAACCTTCAGTTCCCTTGAAAATTCCAATTGGTTTTAATGGTGACAGAGTTTCAAAAACTTCTCTCTATATACACCAATCATCTGAAGTTTCTTTTATTCCTAAATACCACCACAAAAATTATACAGATAGAAACTTTTCATCTTGAGAGTGCATCTGTCAGCCTTCCCACTCATCTGAAGTATTAGCCCAACATCCAAAAACTGAAGATCAGTAAGAAAACAAAAAGGAAAATAAGTAATTAAAAAGCTAAATTGAATTACAAGAAACTTAAAATAAAAATTTGATTTCTGAAAGCTCCAGTGTAGACCAATGATGTGCAAATTCAGTTCTTAAAACTAGAATACTTCAGCGGACCATTACTAAAGACATTAGGAAAGATTTTTCATAATACCAAGGTAGTTTCTCGATTCCCAAATTGCCTCCCCTCTCCAAAGAAGCATCATAAATAATTCCGTAAGTAATTTAGTTAATAATTATTAGATTAAAAATTCACTCAAACACACCACTCTTCTCACAGCAAAATTTTAATGTTTTAAAGTGTTTTTTTACGTGATACAGTAAATAAAAAAATATGATCTTCATCTAAAGTGCTTTGAAATAAACAAAGGATAATGGCAAATGACAAAGACTGGAGAACAATACTGTGTGCACCTACACCATTCCAAATTAGGCAGGAAAAAAGTGCAACAGCAGTCACTTCCAGATCCCTTCATGCATATTTTGCTTTGCCCTGTATCGAGACCTGCCACAAACACCTAACTCAGAAGTATTTCTAATCAAATTAAGCTCTCCAACATTACCAAGTAAGTAGTATTGTTCCATGTATTTTAAGTTACAAATATATAAATACAAATTCTGTTTTCCATATACTGTAGTGAGATCTTTCATCATACAATTTATATAAACATCATTATCTCTTTTGTTTCACTTACCTCAGAATCACAGCTGCTAAAACTAACAACAGCAGAATTTTTATCCACATCCAGCAAGTCTACTGGGACGTCACTCTGCAGAACATAAAAAGAAAGAAAAATAAAGAGCTTAAGTTCCTGCATAGCTTCTAATGCACTTATCCTCTAACTGTCATCAGTTACTTTAATAAGGGTGATTGCTTCATCATCTATATGCAAGTGATAAAAGCTTAGTAGACATGCAGCTTACTCCTGAAAATTTAATCCTGGAGTTACATGATGATCTTTCTCTTACTCTTGTACGGTGTCCTGAACTCTTGTGTGGGTGGCTTACAGCAACGTCAATGTAAAATGGGCAACTTTATCTTTCAGACATGCATGAAGGACTGAAGTGTTTCTCTGTTTTCACCAGGGGATTACAGCACTCATTCAGGAAACTAAGGATCACATTAGATAACTATTAACAGTCCTTCCACTTACACTAATACTTCTGACACAGACCACTTCTTACCTAGGTATGTTCTTACTGGAATTAAAATGAAATCTAACACTATTTTGAAAACAAGATTGAAGGGTTTTATAAACGATTAATTACTTGATTCGATACTGCCTTGTAACTTCACAGAAATGCCAGGAAATACTGATAAAAAGACAACATACTTCCTAAAAAATATAAACATTTTTATTGCCTTCTTCAACAGCAGAGGAATACTGGGCAGAGCTTTTTATTTCTTTAAAGAAAAAGCCCCAAGCTTTAAAACTTATAACAAGTTCAGGCCTAGATGAAATAATTTCATTATTCCTTGCTTAGGTAAGGAAACTGCAGATATTATAGACCTGCAAATTAGCTGTAGTTTAGCATTGCTCTTAGAAATATATATTTTTTTTAAATTAAAAATTTAAAAATACATGCTTACAGTAGTTCTCTTAGACTTGTTATGGCAAGTTCACCTAACGAATTCCTCTTTCTCAGGTTTCTCTCCATGAATATCCCAAAAGAAGTTAAATCAGTCCCACTATTCTTTCTAACTATCAAAGGTAACATTTATTTCAGCTGATGCAGCAGCAGGATGTCACGTTGTGGCTACTTGACTTGCCAGAAATATTTGTCACAGATAACATATAGATCAAATGCTGTTCCACACTGAAGTGCACACATGGCCCATATTATTTCAAAACTAATTTTCCACTACAGAAGGTGCTTAAAAAGCTAGTGAGAAGCTGCACCACTCATTTAAGAGTTACTGAGCTAACTGCTATTTAAATAAGGGACATGCAAGAGTAAACACAAAAATTACTTATAAACCTGGTAGTACTACATGTGTTTTGGTCTACTTTGGCAGATTTATGTTGTTCTGTTCATTGAAGATTTCAGTTGCATTTCTTCCATAACAGGAATATACAAGTTACTTCAAGATTGCAAGGCTATTCGCATCAATTCCCTCCTATAACTCTTCAGATAGTTAAACACACATACTTAACCTACTATCAGCTGGCTTTTTAACCAGGAAGTCTCATTGTTTTATTTATAGATCAAGAAAGCCAACAAGAATAGAAACACGCTCACCTGTACTAGAACATTATCAATAGCTGTCTGCACCTCCAAGATGAGACTGTAGCTGGCATCATCCTTATTTAATGTAAACTTATCGTTCACACTAAATGCAGGTACTGAAGAAACAGCAGTACTGGACTGAGAAGACTGCTGGTACTTTTCACGTTCCTGAAGTACTTTCATCTGTAAGTGTTCCAGTTCATTCCTAGAAAAGAGTAATCAGGTATAATGACTTCAAAAAAATTAGCAATAATAGCTACAATAGAAATTAAGTACATTATGCTTGCAAGGCAACCATGTTTCTTTTCTGTCCACTATTTTCCAACCAGAAGTGACAGGTAATTCCCCTTCCACATACATAACATCAAAGATAAAACAACCTAGGTAACATGAAAATGTAGATTCTACTGAACTTCGACAGAATAAATTTCCTTGAGCCACAGGAAGGAGCAACGTTTTCCTTCACGAGGGCAATATATTTTTGAAGATACACTAGTGACTGCTTTCCTCCCATCGTTTAGAAGCTACAGATCACATGGAAGAAAGCAATCTCGTCCTGCTGAAACTGATGAAGGGGGCATTACAAACTCACCACCTGAAGGAAAGATAGAAAAGAACTACGAGATGAGACTGCTGTTCATTTCTACTTTGAGAAGGCTTGGTTCTACTTCTAGATACACTAATGATACAGAAAATCTAACAAGAGAGGAAGGAAAGATGACATCTCAGCTTTTAACACTTCAATTCTTCCATTTAAATTTATTTCTAGTGAAATTACCTTAAGGATGAAATCTTGCTCTGCATTTCTTGACTTAATTTTAGTTCTTCACCTGATCCACCTTCTCTATGGACAGGTTCTGTAGTCAGTCCTGTCAGCCAGCCTAAACCAATATATGAAGTTTATATTCCTTATCAGCTATAAAGAAAAGTCTACACTCAGCTTTTGTACACATAGAGTGATATTCGTCTCTTATGCTAAGTAGGAGAGGATCAAGATTTAATTTTACCCTGTTTTGGAGGATTAACCTAGACAATGAGCAAATAATTTTATGGTCAATTTACAAATTGGAAAACATAATTTATCATTTTTCATGGTCAGTCTTAATTTACAAATTGGAAAACATAACTTATCATTTTTCAGAAAGTACTTTGAGCAATAAATACCTCTATAGCAGTTTTTTTTTTTAAATAAGTTTCATTTTTCCCACCTCTGAAAAAGCCTTCTCTAATACCTTGAATAATTTGCTATTGCCAATCAATATTATTGCTGAAAATAACAAAAGATGTGCAATGCGAACACAGCAAACTACATATTGCACAGTGCACTTTGAGACAGAATGCTGCTGGTTGAAGTGAAACAATCTTTTGATTTTCTTAACTACACTTACTTACAAAAGCAAAAATTAGTTGACTATGTCCTGACACCTCAAATAATGATATGCTGACTTGATTAAATAGGTTAAATAGGCTCCAGTTACCTCCTCTAATGAATACAGAGACAGCTTTATTATAAAATCCACCCTAAAAGCTGATATGGCCACAGTCCTTAGCTATCCAGTTTAAATAACAAGAAAGCCTAGCACTGTGAAAACCCACAGGTGAACACCGGGTTTTTCTTCTTTGGTTCACAGATTTTTAGAACATTCCCACATGCACTAAATAAGCCACCAAGGACTTCAGCCACAATATTGCTGCAGCCTGACATACCAAAACAATCCATACCAGGTCACATATAAACACCTGTAATCCTGCTTAGACTATTAAAATACAAAAAAGTTGAACACCATTAATTTTCTATAAATGATTGAGAATTGTATCTTGGCACGATACATCATTTTGAATTTGAAAGGTTTCAGTAGGCTATTTTTTTTAGCCCTGAAGATAACTTAAGTCAAGAAACTGAGTATTTTGGCTCCCAGCAGTTCACATATGTAGTTTGTTAATTATGGCTTCTGACAGGCCAACGGTTGGGAGGGGCTGCTGAAAAGACTCAGTTGCAGACACTCTACTTTCTACTAAAAGCAAAATCAATCCTATGCAGAGCCACAAAAAGCTGAAAAGAATGGAAAATGATGACTTTTTTTTTTAAAAAAAAGCATATCTAGCAACATTTTTAATACTACAAGAAAACCGAATTCCTTCAGACATAAGACATTTATGTCATCATAGGCAGCAGTCGACACTAGAGAATAACAAATCACTGTGTTACAGTGTAGAACACATAAATATCTTGAAATATATTTTAAGTGGAGGAAATATTTTTTGAAGTGTAAATAAATTCAGAGAGATCTTTCCAAAAAAAGATTATCCCAGTTCCAATCAGGACATAATTTTGAGATACGAGCTGCACTAATGACACAGCTTGCTTCATTTTTATCACATCACCAAATGCAAATCTTATTGGAGTAAATTACATGAAGCTTACCTGAATACGTGGATGCTAAAACTTCATCATACCCATCTTTTCCTACACAGCCACCCTGGATTGACGCAATGCTCTCTGATAAAGCCTTCAAATAAATACGTTCAAGCAGAGAGAAATATCACTGCACTTGTTTTATAAGTTTGTGTTGTTTTTTTTTGTGGGAACTTTAAAGGCTTCTCTCCTCCTTTTACCTGCACCACAAATTACGTACATAGATGCAGAGTATCTAGATCCACAAAGGAGTAAGCTATCTGATAACTATTACAGATAAATCTAGATGTTTTAAGAAATGCATTCTGATTCTACTCTGCATGACGCAGACAGTAAAAGATAGGTTAAAGCAAAACCCTGATGGACAATATCTTTGCAGCACGAATTAGCAGTCTCCCTGAAGGCTGAAGTCATCACTGTGGATCAAATCCAGTATTTCAACAATTCAAACCAAAGAAATTACACTCAGTAAAGTCCTAACAGCTAACGCATTACTATTTTATAAGCAAAACAGACCACAGACAATATGGTGTTGCATTTTTTTTTCCTTGAGAGAGAAGCACCGTATTAGGTTTCACTAAGTAGCTTTAGCAGTTAGGAGAGCCAAAGCATTAACATATCCTCCACAGAACTTTGATTTTTGCTGTAACCTAGACCATTTTTATTTCTGTTTCTTAAATATTAGCATAGTGCTACAAAATTTGTGCTGTCTGCATATCAGAGCATATCAAATTAAAAGCAAAAACAAAAAAATACATTTTAGCAGTACTAATCTTGTAAATACTTGAAGCTTTGAAACACAGAGTTTTTAAAATAATTTTTCCAGCAAGGAAGAGAATAATGAATGTGGGCTTACATGATCATATCGAAGGACGGGCTCATCTACACTCTCAAAGCTGTAGATTTCCAGCACTCCATCATCTCGTCCAATAAGCAATTCTTTAACTCCATCTCCCAGAATGTCAAAACTATCAATACACAGGATACCTAGTGGAAAAGGAAACAAAGCGTTTATTTTGTCTAAATTGTTTACGACACAGTAACATCCCGGCTAAACTACGCAGAAATTCCTGGCTGGCTTTATGGATGCTATTTCCGAAAGGGTCCGCTAGAGGGCTGAAGTCTCTCATGAGTGCCTGAGGTTCACGACCATGAAGCGGGTTTTAGGCAACCAAAAACGCTCCAGTTCCCTCGTGAGAAGCAGTGAACAGAGACTCCCTTCTACTGTTCAAACAGCTCACTTCTGAAGGGTTTAGCACCCCACTGTAAACTTTTTTCCGGATTAAGTATTTGTCTGTCCAGCTTTGCCAGAGGAAGAGGCAAGCAGTCAGTCTACTACAGCTGACAGAAAGCCCCCGTAAATGGACTGCTGTGAATTCCAGTTCTGGCTGAAGAGACAGACACAGGGTTCAGGCCTGAGAGGACACGGGTTAAGTTTGTGCTGCTAGACGTCATCTTTGTGGAAAAACACACAAGCAGGCCATTACAACAACTAATCATGGCTGGACTAGACACAAAGACAGGGTCTGGAAGAAGGAGAAAGCAGCATGAGATTTTGTACAAAAAATGAGATGGAATTTAACTTTTATGACTCATTCCTATTCCATATGAAAAGCTAGGACATATACTAAGAGGCATTTTAAGAAAACAGGTTAGCAATATCTTTCATGAGATCATTAAATTTAAGAAAAAACGTCTATACCTGTTCTTCTCCTTTACAAAGGAGTAAGTACTAACACATGCTGCAAAAGCAGCATATAAAGGCTAAAATGGGGAAAATATTGTACCACGCATAACAAGTTACATCACATTACGGAACTTTAAGGAGGGCCTTATTCCACCTTATGACAAAAATCCTAATAATGGTTTTTTTTTGGACGTCTTCCAGAGAAGATGATAATGTTGAATCTGAAGGGACTTTTAAGGCCACCGCATATCTGAAAAAATCTGGCAGGTATATTTGCATTCAAAATAGTCACCAAAATTATAAAAACCTCAAGCGATCATACAAACAAACTGTTTTACAAATGGCACTTTAAAGTTTTATATAAAAATAAAAGTATACCGAAGTACAGAAAACCCAATGCAAGACAAAATGGTTAGAATTATTTTTAAGATTATCAGAAGAATGAGAGTTTATTTATTAATATCACATACCAACAAAATTACAATATACCTCCTAAAGATCTATGAGTTCTATTTGCTGATTGTTATACTGTAATAAAGCCCCAGCTGCGCCTGATAACATACCTCCTGAGAAACCTGAGAAACATACCTCCTCTCTTTTTTTCATTTCCTATTTCCCACTTACGCACAGGAGCGGAACAGCTAATCTGGGTAAGACCCAGTTTACCATCCGAAGTTCCATATACAATTTCTTCTCCAGAATCACCTAAAATCACAAAACAAAATTTAGAATCAATACAATTAAGCACACCTATTTCAAAAGCTTGAAAATATCATGTAGTTATACTCTACATCCCATCTGGGGAAAAAGACAATACTAGTATTGGTACAGCGTAACGGAATTGTCAGGCTTTAAAAGAAATGGCACCCCTGTACTGAAGTTCTGCCTAAAAACCAGTCATAATCCAATACTTCAAATTTAAGTAACAATAGACTATTCAAATGCCTTTACAGAAGAGAAGTTGCTCATTCAGAGCACACATCTAATCGTGAATGTTGTACCAAGACTTAAGCAAATAAGAACTATTTTCCAAAACTAGACCTAAACGTTGTCAAATAACCTAACAGAAACTAAATTAAGCTCCAGATTAACACACTAAAGTGATTTATATCAGGTTAGAACAGATTACCAAAAAGGATGATCAAACTATTTTAAACCCAATCCTTCCAGCTGATGTAAGCTCTACTCAACATTCTCATCCATGCAGGGACAGATGGAAGCAGTGATACTAGTCATGAAAATCCACATATACAAGAAACCCAATCCCAGCATTTGGGGAAGACCCCAGAAGTCCAGTTCTCCTCTTTACACAATGAGATCACCTTACATCTCACTGCTGCACTAAGAGGCTTTCAATCAAACATGAATAATATTTAGAATTAAAACAGTCATGGGCACATATACGCATAAAGTGTATCTGTTATGTGTATGTTTATAAATAAATACATGCATATATATTGATGAGAATCAAAATTAGAACAGATAAAAGTAGAAGTAGTAATCCCTACTTCCAAACCTCCACAAGAATTTTGCCAGCATCTCAACCTAAAACTACCATACTACTCCTCTCTCTGCCTCTCCAATCTAATCTAGAGCCTCTCGCTCTTGCCTAATGAGCAGAAATGCTGCAGCTCTGATTCAGAAACAGGGATCTTTTGCATGAAAAAGGAAACTTCAAATTCAGGATTTCTGTTACCGTCAACACACCTTTTATCCTACTGTCCATGTATGAACCTTTTCTATTACAAGAACAGCAACAAAAAAGTCAATACTATTATTAAAAGTGGGTTTGGTCCTCCACTTTTCCAAACAGGAGTAAGTTATGCAAGTAAATTCAACTTTTTTTCCCCTGAAGACTTACTAGTTCAACCCTTCTGTTTAAGTATATAGTACAATAAGATTCCAATCTAATCAGAATAGTTCTACATAGATACACTATCCTGTATCTTTGTTCTACAGATAGAATACATATGTAAGAAATGGCTTCACATGGTTTTCTATTACATTTTTAGAATCAGATTCAAAATCCAGGAAAAACATCATTAACAAATAAAGCTTTTAAATCTCAAAATCACATTAAAAAACATTATTTAGTAGAGTGTACATAAAAAATTCCGTTACCTCCATTTCCATTGTTTAAAGCAAGAACAGTAGGTGGTCCAGGAACTTCTACTTCATACAGTAAATCAGATCCCTAAAGACGAGAACTATTTTACTAATAAGTAAAAATGCACAAAGACAAAACGGGTTTACGTATATAACTATCTTTCATTTTTAAAAGTTTCCTTGTGGGAAAAGCATTTCTAAGCCAAGGCAGAGTGAAGTTTATATAAATAAAACAGTGTTTTTTTAAGATCTTGAAATACATTACCATTAAAAAATTTATGACAAAATCTAAGAACATCTGTCAGTAAGAATTGTGTTACCATTTGACGCTACTCAGACTTGCTACAAAAGTAATTTGCAAGTAAGATTTTCCAATGAATTATACATTTAATTCCCTTGTGTAAGCACTTTTTAGGTAAAAGTGGAATATGGACCCATTTTTTAACTACTTCCATAATGACTTCCAAAGCCTATTCATAGTAGAGTTTTGTCAATCCTCATTTTGCAAGTTTACATTCATGATTTTCTATTAAAAAGAAATAAAAAAGTACCAGCACTATAGATACTAACACTGCCAAATAGGGTGCAACATGCATATATTTATATCTAAACCATGCTGATTCTCATAAGAATTAATCCAATAATACAGCATCAATACATAAAACAAAAACAAGCAAGTATTTTAACCTGTAAAACTCTGAGGAGTCTATCCTGACACGCAAGTACCGGTGTAATGGAATTCACTTTATCTACAGGAAGGCAGAGAACATCATTGATTTTATCTCCTGATAGGTAGTAGTGTTTGTCTTTGCAGTCACAGTAATGGTTATAGATATAGCTCGCACAAAGAAAGAGGTCTGCTCCTGAAATATGCCTGAGAAAAAGAAAACACTTTCTGTAGTGTTTTGCCAGAATATTTGCAGTGATATTCTTTTAGGTATAGTAATACACATACACTACTGCTTTAAGCCCTGCAAGCTACTTCAATTAAAATAAGAAGCTCCTTACAAACTCTAAGATTATACAATTTCTATAGCTTTCATATTACATATTTTATCTTCATGTAAAATCTTAAGAATATCTTTACAGAAATTCCATTAATACACTCTGATTATATTAATTTTTCTAGAGCTGTTTATTATAAGGCAAGCATGTCAAGATCAAAGAATCAAACAAACAAACAAAAAAAAACCAAAAGGTAGCTCCTGGTCTTCTACAGGGAGGGTACGGGGACATAATACACAAAGCCAATAACCCCAGCTATGCTCATCTGCATTTGCACTGATTAGAGGGCCTCCAGAATGGTCCCAAGCCTGCATACCCTTTTTCAACTTCACAGTAATTTTCTGAATTCCTTCCTTCATGTCAAGGTACAAGCTGAAGTCGGACTGACATGTAGTATTAACTTCATGTACACAACATGGTTAAAAAAATCATAAAACTATAAGCTGACCATCTGCTACAGGTATGCAACAAATACAAAATATTATACATACATAGCTTTGATATTTTCAGTGAGGTTAGTTTCAAAGGAAAGGAACTGCTTCCCTCTTTTTGTGAAACCCCTAACTTCTGATCCTGTAGCCACAAAAATTTTCTCTTGCGGTGTATTAAGAGCTCCTCCCAACTCCAATCTTGCAATTTTTTGGCCTGGCAGTGTTTTGAACACTGGCTGTAAAAAAAAAAATAAAAATAAAATTAAAAAAAAAATCACGATTTTGTATTTACAGTTGTATTTTAACAAAAAAGGTAATAAATCTGCTTTAAAATTTTTGGCAAAACTACGGATACTGCAGAGTATATGCAGAGAAAAATCATCTATGTGTTTCTCTTCGGCATTGCAAAGAAATCAACCACTGTATAAGTGAAGAAGCATAAAAAGCTGTAATAATAAATAAATTACGATTTATTATTAGCGTTACTCATCTCTAGGACAGCTGGCAGCTGTAAAAAGCACTGTGTTGGTTTTGTTTTCCTTAAAAACAAACAGCCACAAGCTCTCTCTCCCTCCTGTGTGTTCCACTCTTATTCCAGAGGGCATACGGATTTCTTTCCGTTTCTGTGGAGTCTTTGCGAACTGGCTACCAACCTCAATACGGGAATTATATACGTGTAATAAAAGGTTAATTTTTTATTAAGATGAGCCCTGGGTCACAGAAGGGAAAAAGAACTGAAACCACGTAAGGCAGGTTAAAGATATATATGCGTATATATATATATAAAGAGGGAACGTTACACTTACCACAGGCTCTCCCTTTTTCATGCCGAAGCAGGTAACGACCCCATCCTGATCTCCGACGACCACCTTCAGTCACAGAGCACACCGTTATGCCTCACCCACCCCCAGCCCCCCAGCCCCGCTGCCCCCCGCTCCCCGCTACCTTCTGCGTGGCCGCCCGGCCGGAGGCGGGGAGCAGCCGCATCGTCTTCTGCGCCGTGACCCCCACCTGCGAACACAGCGGCCCTCACTCACCTCGCCTCGCCGACCCCCGCAGGCGGTCGGTCGGTCAGGGGGCAGCCCGCCGGCCCTACCTGCAGGTAGTCGACGCGGGCCAGGCTGAGCTCCATGCCGCCGCTGCCGCCCCAGCCGCCGTTACCGCGGCAACCCCCGACATGGCGCCGGCCGCCTCCCCTCAGCGCCTCCCCGCCGCCGCCGGGAGGAGCCTCCAGAGGGGCCGCCCCGGCCCGGCCCGGCCCCGGCCCCCCTCCAGCTCGGTGCCAAACCAGCGGGACGACGGCGCGGGTGAGGAAAAGATGTTTTTATTTAACAAGTAAGCAGCAGAGGCGTGGGGCAGAACAGGGTGACGAAACAGCGGCCCTGCGCGGAGTCGGGATCTTAAAAAATCATCTCTACCACGTGAAGAGACTGAGATCGCGGTACCTTGGAAAGTCATTAAAAAAACACGAGTCTAGTCCTTACGAGTGAAAGTCAGTATGCTGAATTAAGAAACGGGAGGGCAGGTACGTGTATGTACAGAGGCGTTAGACAGTGCTACTACACTTAGGGTCACACTTAGCCGGTTTTCATTAACTCCTTGTAGTCATACCGTGAGGTCTCAGCTACATACTACTAGCATCGCTAATAAAGAGTAAAGATTTCAAGTAACCCTTTGCTGCTCTCTACTTGATTTACTGTATTATCAAAGGTCCTATTCATACAAGGAACAGAACACTACACTGTAGCCATTATTTTAATTTTTTCTTGCAAATTTAGTGCAAAGAAGTTTCAGTATGTATTCAGAAACCTGTTAAAATATCAGCAACTCATAAAATTACCTTCTTAATGCATAAGTGCAAAAAAAAAAAAAAAAGTTGGATAGTTCTTGCTTTTAGATGATTAAAATTTAGACAGCAATCTTGCAATCTTTTCATGGTGTGTTAATAAAATTTCCTAAGACTAAATTCCAGAGAAGCTGTACATAAAGTTATTGAGTGCTAAAAATCTACATTTTTCAAGTATAAGATACTGAAATATTATTGCCAATAAATAGTTGTGCTGTAGTCAAAGCCACGGTTCGTTTGTTGAATCATTCACATCTCAACATATTAGGATTTAGTTTCTCGCTGAGTTTATGTATTAGAATTGCTAACTCTTCTGTTGCTTGGGACTTATCCTCTAAGAGTTCATAGCGAAGACTGGAGATGTCTTGTTTGATTTCCTTTAATTCACCTGTAGGGGAAAAAGCAAAGTCTGCTTAGTGTTCTTTAAATAATGACAAGTCACATCAGTGCCTGCTTCAAATTATTCCCTGCTGGTTGAAATGTCCATGGGAGTAGGTGGTGGGGCAGGGCAGAAGGCTTTACCTCTTCCTCATTCTGAGACATGTCCACCCCTAGAGAGCACCAAAGTTATTTTGATACTCCAGTGAACTCCACACGTATGCAGAACACCAAGGATTCAAAAAGCCCTTTACATAGGTTAATGCATTAATCACAGCAACACTGCTGAACAGCTGGTAAATATTAGTACCCCCCTTTTAGAGAGAGAAGGCAAAGAGATTTTTTTTTTTCTGACGTGATATGCCAAGATCACACAGGAAAAGTGTGGCAGAGCTGGTGATAAAACTCACAGCTTCTGGGTCTCTCTCCTCTTCCTTACCAATAGCCTTTGAATTAGAAAGAGTCAACCAATTTAAAATGGTTAGAATTTGACACAAGGACAAAAACAGCATTTAAATGGAAACAACAGTAGAAGCCAGGCTAGTAACGCCCTTCACATCATATATGCATGCAATTGCCTGATCCATCTGTGCCAGTAAAAGCTGTTCTTGTCCCAGGTTGTTCATCACTCCCACCAGCTGGAGAGCACACACCTGCCATCTGAGCAGCTTGGGTAAATGTTTCTGGTATACTGCAATCATCCCAGCTACCTAGATCAGAACTGCTCATGCTAAGCAGGTGTGTTTTACTGGTGGCAGTCAGCTCCATGCTGTGTGCACCCTCATCATTTCATCTGGGGGCCTGCCCAGGCAAGGACAGGACGTCAAGGACAGGATGTGCCTTAGTCTCAGCTCAATGGGAGCATGCACCAGGGATGCTCCCAAGTCCCTCTTGCAGCTCTGACACAGACGCAAAGCTCAGATACATCATCTCTGAAAAGATCTCTGGTTGTATACTTAAAAAAAGTGGCTACAATTCTCATTTTTTCTTCACCATACAGGTAAGTACACAGCTTTTTTTTTCTCTCTCAAAATGCTGTGCAACAACAGATGAGTATTCCACACAGCTTATCAAAGATGGGAACACGAGTGGTTTGTGGTCTGGTTAATTGTGTGTTTAGTTAAATGAAACAGAGAGAAAAGGATCTTGTAGCTCTGACGACTGTGGAAGCGTGAATACTTTGTGATTCCTCACAAATTTCCTCTGTGACTGCAGGTGTGTGATGTGTGTACCCCAGTTTTCCATCTTACAGATGGAGCCCATAATATTTCTCAGAAGTGCTATGTCTTCAGTCCTAATTGTCTATTTTTGTTGTCACAGGTATAACTCTATTACTATGTGAGTTCAGTGCACTTGAAGTAGGCAAGCTCATTTTAACTGAAGCCTCTATGCACCACTGTAATACTTCCAAATAAGACAGAAATTCTCTGGAATTTGGAAAATGCTCTCTCTTACCTTCATTTACTTCGTCATTTTCTCTGTCCACTTGTGCTTTCAGAACATAACGTTTGATCAGTCTTTTCATTATTTGCTGCCAGATTAAAACAGGTATATGATCAGGTTAAGCACACATAATGAAACTATTCACTTTTCTTTCTGAGGTTCTGATAGAGGTAGGCAAGTGAAAGAACGACTAGCCCCAGATCAAGCAGTTGCTTCATATGTGGTTTTATTTTGGTGGCATGCAGCGATTCACCACTACAAATAAGCACCTTTCTCATCCAGTTATCTCTTAATTTACAAAATACCACATTTGTTGGGATGGAACAGGACAACAGGAAAATATAGAATGTAATTTTGTTTCTTTCTCTGCAAATTGCAGGTGAAAACGAGAAAGTTTGGCTTTTTGTCAGCAATTCGCTTTTTAAAAAGTTATCAGATGCACCACCAGGCTGCAAACTGATGATGCACGGCAGCACAGTGTCTGAGCCTACCTAATTTAAGCTCTAAGTAGCATCAGGATAGGTCTACTCTTTGTTAAACTCAGTTCACATTAGGATTTGTCTGAAATAGTAATAAATATTTACATTTTTAAGAGAAAAAAAAATACAGTATGATAGTGCAACATCAGCCATGAAAACTGTATTTTTATATTGCAACTGCCAGGATTCCTCATACTTACTAACACTGTTGTACTGTGCTACCATAACTAATGTAGCTTGCCTTACAGAATTTGTACAGGTGGATTATGTACCTTCCACATGCTCACTAGGGGAACAAGAGCTTCTATTTACTCTTTTATTTCTGAACAGGAAAGAACACATGAAGTTAATATCCAGCAAGCTCCTCTTAACAGACAGGAATATTCCCATCTGCAGAATTTCTGAATGTCACATAATGAGAAGAAAGGAAGGTAAAGTAATGCTAACCTAGGCAGTCCAATGCTTCCATAGCTCTTTCCCAGAAATCAGTTTCCAAAGTTTGCTTCCTGGACTTTCAGAACTGGGATGTCAAAGAAAGTGTCTAAGTTTTGTCTGGGTCAGTTTTTTTTTAATGTTTGCAATAATCAGGCTTGAACAACAGCCTTTTTTTTTTCTAGTAGCATCCTGGGGTTTGTTTTCTACAGAATGTTTTCTTCATCTCATGAAGGCAAAAAATCATTCTGCTGGTCCCTTCGCACACTTCTATTATGCAAAACAGTGACCAGGGGATGTACTTACCTGATAGCGTGTCGGCTGATTGAGAATGCTGTTAAAGCTGTGTGATTCAAAAACTCTGGAGTTCGACTGAGTGAAAAGGTTTAACTAGAAAACAATAAGAAAAAGTTAACACACATGATAGAATTAACATTTAGAAATCAGCCCCCCTGACCCTCCCCCCCCCCCCCCCACTTTGGTATGTCTGATTTTATAAATTGAAAAAAATGATTATTTTAGCCATCCTGTTCACAGCACAGCTCCAAAACAATTATGTTTACACAGCTGGGGAAATTAACTATGACTGAGGATGAGTGACCATAGCAAGAAGAGAGAGTCTGGCTTTAACAGAGCTGTTGTGCTCTGTGTTTAACATCCACACACTTCAGCATATATTTAACTGCAAATACATGCTCAAAACCATTCCTTCTCAGTACAAAATATTCTTCTAAAGCACAATTATCAGGAATAGTAATACAGCTAGAAAACAGTCAGTGTTCAATTATTAACAGATCAGCAAATTCCACCACAAAGTCATCAGGTCCCAAGTAAGTCATTATTTTTGTACCATTGAGTGAGAAGCAGGAAGAAAGTCACTTCAGATAGGATGCTTTTGTGACTGAGGCCCAAGATTTGTAACTGCCAACTCAGGAACCTAATTCTTGTCTCAGATGCACTGGTGAGAGTGAAGTAAAAATGTGTATCCAAAGAAGAAGGCCCTAATCTGCATCTGTCATTAGTTTTCTGTGTGACCAGTTAGTCATTCAGTCAGGAGGCTGACCTCTCTGGTGGGCTAGGGGAGCAAAGTGAAGTCAGCCTGCACCTACACAGTAAGTTGGATGCTTTCTGCGTCACGTATATTGTGCCTATAATGCACACAGCCTGTCAGTTAAGGTGGGCCACAAGTGGGGTGTTTCTACCTGCTCCAGGCTGCCGCTTTCCTGCGGGCAATCCATGGACTGGGCCAGGATTTATCTTTGTACACAGCGTAAAACTGTGCCAAGTGCAGTCTGACTTGGAAGAGGCTGTGGGCTGCCTTTCCCAGAGAAAGATCATTTGGTTTGTAGTTCAATAAAACTAGTTCAACCTGACTTGTCTCAGCAGTGACTCAGACAAGATTTTTGTTCTTTAGTGACTTACAGTCTAAGCTGCTGCTGTATGATATGGAAGTACTACTGAACACTTTGTTATAAAAGCATATCTTAGGGAGTCAAAGATTTTTGTTATTTTAAACACATCTTCTGAACAGTGAGCACAGAGAACTTCCGAAGTTCAGGCTTTTGGAGCACTACAGAGTGAGTGAGTAGTTAGTACCCAAAAAAAAAGTGCTTTCAGCTAAACTGATTAAAATTGACATTTTAGAAAACATCTATCTATTTTCACTGCCTACAGAAAACTGGAGAAAATATTTTCTTCATGGAAGATTCAGATCAAAACATCCAGGTTCCAGAAAAGATTTTCTCTAAAAGATGACTGGACTTGCCATTTCTGATAATTTACAGTAAAACCAAATCAAAATGTATTTTCAAAAATATTGTTTTGAGTCCTTATAATATACAGGACCTCTACCCTAACTTATTGAAAGAAAAAAAGAAAAAATAAAAGGCCAAATGAAGCCTCTTTTACCTGAAAAATCAGAGAAATTATCCAATTCTCACAAGGGTGTTGTGACACTGCATTCATTAATGTTTGTAAAAAAACCACTTAGATACCTAAATTCAGAATGTCATGGAAGTGCTAAAGATTATTACCACCTATTTTGCCTCATTCCTGTTGTCCTCTGTTGAGAACATAGCTTGTGGCAGTACATATACTCACAGCATTTTCTGTTTACCTGGTTTAGTGAAAGAAAAGGTTCTATCTTCTTTTTTTTTCACATCCTGAACTAAAAATCTTTCCAGTGGAGGATGAAAGCATCTTTGTTCAATATTTAGGCCATTCCTTGTGGGAATTAATTGCATCTTTGAAGAGTCAGTTATTTATGTTTTAGCTGTGTTTTTCTAATCATTGGACCTTGTTGTCCTAAGAAAATTTATTGCCACTCTTCGCCTAGACATACTGGTTCAAAACAATCTGAATTACAGATTTATAAATATAAATGCTACATTTATCACCATACTATCATCAGAAGTACAAGATTTCAGTACCTACCCTAGACTTGGAATTGCCCATTCCCATTTCAATATCCTTCTGTAGCCGTCTTCTCCTGCACTTAGAAAAGTTAATGATCCTCATGACGAAATAGAAAAAAGATTTGGGGCTTGGTACAAGACTAAACGGTGGAGGTAATGTTTTTCCATCATCAAAATATGATAACCAAAGTTTAGAACGAGCAAACTTCCACTCTACATCACTGTCATCCTGTATTAAGGAGGAAAAAAAAGCATATACCTTTTAAAAAATGAAAGGCAAAAAACTTCCTCCCGAAGAAAACTGCTTTGAAATATCTACCCTTTCTGTTTTTATGTAAATTTTATTTGCTTGCTAGTAAGAATCCCAATAGCTCTGCAAAAATGTAACCATTCTATCAAGACTATTTTAAATAAATTTCAGCCGTCTCTTTATGTCAACATCTCATTGTCAGTACTTAGTTCAAGCATCTGAACAATTTAAACAAGTGTTATTTTTGCACTGAGTGAAAGCTACCATATAAACTCCTTGCTATTTAAAGTCAAAGGAAAAAAAAAAAAAAGATTTAATGAAAGAAAAGTTTAAGTTGGTCACATGAACCTGGTACTCAAACAAGTGACAAAGTATTGGCTTCAAGGCAGACGTTGCTTAAAGTGGTAGTACTCACAACTTTTCACATAAAGCATGAAAAGTAATGCTGATTTATTGTGAGCACACAAAATAGGAACTTCACTGTCATGAAGAAATAGTTAAAAAATGACAAACCCATTTTGTCCTGAAGTATCCTTACTGAAATATTGCAAGGCTCAACTTGGTCTACTATAAAGTTAAAAAGCTGGTTTAATATAACCAGCCTTCTCCAGTTGAATTCCCTGATATTCCCCAGAAGTCAGTGAAAGTACTGGAAGTATCATATTAATTTGTACACTAAGTCTGAGATTTTCTTCTTTTTTTCCTCCTGCTGATGCGTGTGCACAGGTGCATGAATGTAGTACTCTGAATAATATCAGGACTTATGGTCTGGAAAACTATAATTATACTTTTATTTTCATTTCAGCAACTTGGGTTTGATTGCTAAAAGCAAGTATCTTCTGCAATTTGAATTTTCCCCAGTTTTTAGTGGAGTTGTATGCTAAATACCCTACTTTTAATTAATTACCTTTAAAAATGAAGATACTTTATCATCCTACTGAAATTCAAATAAAACATCTCTCTTTTAATAAACAATGCAGCCAAGAACTTCAAATTCTGAAATTCAAATATTTGTTCAACCAAGTCATTTGGTAGATATGGAGAAATACTGCTGCAGTGTTTCAGGGCATATAGAAAAGCTCAGCAAACCCACAATCAAATTTTAATATTCTATCTAAAGCAGAAAAAAAATATATATTACAAGAAAAGCTTGTAAACACTGCAAAGTGTTTACAGTCACAACAGCCATGAAGATAAAACACCTGCATCAGACTCCAAGTACAGGCAGGCATGTAAATGTAACAAAGTGTGCACGGTAGTGGGGCAAGGACTGAAGTGTCTAACTCCTGCTCATTTACCTAAAAAGGCTAAAGATTGGAACCGAAAACCAGGTTTTCATTAAAGAACACATCAAAATACATTTAATCCATATCCTAGTGATCCATCAAAGATTGAAGTGCACTACATAAAGAAAACATGCTACAAGCATCCTAAGCGAAAAGGGAATGAATTAGCCATGTCTAAAATGTTATGCCCAGTAGCTCCGTTTTCTACTTCACAGCAATCTTCATTTGAACATTACTTTAGTTTTTAAGACTTCTGGATGGATGCCATCTCCTCAGACACATACATTTGCCACAAGATAAACTACCTGTTCAGACCCTGCAAGGATTTGCAGCTTGGCTGGATTGTTTGAGTCAGTCCAAAGCCAGTGATTTTTGTGATCTTTTTTACTGAGGTAATCCCTTGATCATACTTTTCCATCACGCAAAAGATGCCATCACTAAAATAATAATTAATAATTCTGCCCTTTTTCAACATGAGAATAGAGAACAATTTGAGAACAGAGCCCTACCTCAATTTCTTGATAGGAACTGTTGATCATAGCGATCAGCATGTTAAGCAGAACTACCACCATCGTTACATTGTATATGCCATAAAGAACATAACCAATGTTCTCTATGAACTTGTGATCGTATTTCAAGACAACAGAGGTTACTTCAGACAAGCCAAATATTGACCAAAATAAGGTTTTGAAACTTTCTTCCACTCTAAGGGAAAAAAAAAAAAAAAAAAAGACAATATTATTACTACTACAAAAATATAAACGGTGTTTACAGCAATTGACAAACAATCTCAAGCAACTTGTCCATGAATTAGGTTTGTAGAGAACTGATCAAAATAACAAAGAAAATATTTTTCACAATGAGCTCAGTTTTCTCACTGAGCTCCATCTATGCATCAGAGATAATACAGGTGTGACACTGATAAAGCATGCAAAAGAACAGGAATTAGAAAGCCATCATATTTTCAGGTTTTGAGATAAAGGACAAATATTCTCATTATTTTCCAGTCTGTCTCTGCAGGGGGCAGACCTTACCTGTCCTAACAAAGGTAAAAATGGGGCTGATGGGAAGAAGACCACTGTACTTTCAATAGTTTCTGATTAAACCTTCCATTCAGAAGGGTGCACTCCAAAATGGGTAGCAACAGGTTTAGCAACAAAACCAAGAATCCAAATAAGTCTCATAGGATTTGCTCAAGACTGCTGTTGAAATCAGTGTAACATTGCTGCTGGCTGACTTCCACATCACTGGGACACAGCTATATGAATGGGTATATTGTCTAGTAAAATAGCACTGCTGTTTAAGCCATTAATATTAATGTTTTGATTTCTAGATGGGCCTGTGTGGAGCCAGAAGTTGGACTCGATGATCCTTGTGGGTCCCAACTCAGAATATTCTGTGATTCTAAAAAGCATTCAAATATTATGCATATTAGACACCTGATATCAAATACTGTAAAAATAAATTAAAAGTGCAAACATCATATTCAAAATAAGGAAAATTTATGGAATTAGCTGCATGAAAATACAAGTGTTCAAGGAAGTCACACCTCCTCTTGTATGAACATAGGAAAAAGGGAAGAGTTCAGAATTTTATCATCCTGTGGAACTACCTCTGGCTTGTAATAGCCTTAGTAGTTTCCACTTCCAGTACCACTTATTGTCACAAAGTAAAACAAATAAGAAAATGAAAAAAATGAAAGCTTCAGAGAAAATTGTGGCAAGCAAACCATCTCATTGAATGAAAACCAACGTAACTTGTCATTCTTCTATACTCACCTAATGATAAGAAGTTACCATGTAGATTGCAAATCTGATCCAAAAGAATCCAGTGCAGCTTATAGATTTGTTTCAGTATTGAACTAAGATAGAAATACACCATCTACATAACCAGTAAGTCCCTTTATTGAAAAACTAAAGTGTTATTTGGAGACCTACCATTGACACCTAGGCTGAATCTCTCTGTTTATCACACAAATCTGACAGAGCCCAGATGGAGATTACAATTACAGCAATTGCTTTAGGGAAATGTCATTGAGGAGAAATCACTAATAGTTGCCTACAAGCCTGTATGATTATCACAATATACTAGTACAATTATTTTAGACTGCAGTGACAGTTTCCATTATTCAAGTAGGAAAGAACTGGTCTTTTGCATTCTGCTTTCTAAGGTTCTGAGATATCTGATTTCTCACAAAGTCCTGTTGTCTTCAGTTTAATTTTGACACAGGAGGGAGCATACAGAACCTCAGACTTTGTTACCTTTGTAACAAACTCAAAATTTCCTAGCTGCTTTTTATTTAAACATTATTGCATACTTACGTTGTAAAGGCTGGGTTTAGCTTAGCTCCAAGGTAGTAGGAATACAGTATGAACATTCCAATCATAAATGCAAGAAACACCATAATAAAAAGGACCATAAATTTGAAGATGTCTTTAACAGTCCTTCCAAGTGAAATCTGCAAGGGCCCAAAACTCTCATTTGCCGGCAGGATATATGCAATCCGAGAAAAGCTAAGAACAACAGCAATCGCATAAAGGCCTTCAGATATTATCTGAGGATCAGATGGGAGCCATTTATCTCTAGCTGGAAGATATGAAATATAGAGGTAAATACAAAGTGTTATTCCTTTATCACAATGTTTAAAAATAAATCTTGACAGGATTTGCCCTAAACATGTCTGAATTTAGTAAAGACAAATACTGGGAGAGTCTAGCAGCTGCTACTCTCTTCCTATTTCCTGGAAGTAACACAGCATGAAAATAAACTAAATTATCTTCTACTAGAAGAAAAAATATACTTGAAAAAAACACATTTTCTTCTATTGCTTGCACTTTAACCTGAACTATAATAAGAATAAAAAATGCCTTATTGCTTTTCTTAGCATTGCTGTTTTATTAGCTATGTAAATAAGCAGTATGCTAAGGCCAGAAATTTATTCATATTGGGGGTTTTATTCATGAGAAGTTAACAGTGTTGGCTGATGAACAATTTCAATCATTAACCACACCAAGCTTTTGCCATTGTTAAAAATTTAGGAGATAACCAAGGCCTCACTGAAGTCACAGACAACATTGCCATTGAAAGTAGATGGCAGAGGGTGTAGCATTATGATTTTTACCCATAATATACACAGAAACAATAGTTATATTGAATCATATATATAGACGGTTATATAGAATCATAAATTGTTTATTGCATGAATTACTGTGCCATCTTAGCACAACACTGCTGACTGAAAGTGTTTGATATCAAAATACCACGTTTCTAAGTGTGTATTTACATAGATCCAAATTCAAATTGATTACATAGCAATTAAAGTAAACAACAAAACCAAATTTGCTATTATAATATATCGAAGGAGCCATCAGGAGCAAATACAGCCTTTGCTGCCGCTGCAAATAGGAATTCATCACATCTCTAATTTCTGCCCTGCAATAACCAACTGTTTATTACTTCCATTCTATTTGAACAGATTACTGGGTCTCGCATCCTTCCTTTATCATGAAATATTGAATTACAATATTGAAACAACTGAACCAAGCAAAAAAAAAAAATCACATGAAAATTGTATCTGCTGTGCATTATGCTGAGAAGAAAATAAAGCTTGCAAATGTTTAAAATTAAGACAGTCAAATTTAGCTCTGTATAAATAGTTACAACAAAAGGCAGTTAAATAATGCAGTTACATTTGAACTTTTGTCCTTATGCACATTGTTTGATCTGGTAAACATTTGCCAAATGAGCATCATAACAACTGTTGTTCAAATAGTACAGAATGAAAGATAGGGAGATGGAAACAGATAGCCACAGAATCACAGAATTGTAGGGCTTGGAAGGGACCTCGAGAGACCATCAGGTCCAACCCCAAAAAAAGCCAGGGGAGAGTGCAAACACAATTCATCCGTGTCCGTGTCCCCCCACCCCTACCCCTCCCCATCTCCCCCGTCCCCCCAAATTATGCAGTTGAGTTTCCCACATCTGGGGAAATCACAGGGGTCAGCACACCCGGAATGCAGGGGATGAGCCGCACCCTGGGAAAACCACCGGCCTGATCATGGTGTCTCCCCTACCAGGTAAGCATAAACAACACTATGAACACAAACACAAGCAAAAATTCAATTTAAGACTTCAAATGCTAGTTTTTCTACTTTAACATCCACATTGCAGAAAATTTAAACTCACCATAAGTAAAATACTCTATTTCTGGAGGAAGCGTGACCTCAGAGAGGTCACTCTCCACAATGTAGTTGTCCACATATTGTTGTGCTTTTGTGGCCTGCAGGAATGCTAGAAGCCTCGCCGTGAAAGCTGCAATGAAAATGGACAGCATCCCAAAATCCAGAACATTCCATAACTGCAAAATATATTCCCTGGGTCCTTCCAGCCACAGCTCTTTGCATTCTGACCACATCATACCTGCAACAAGAAATGACAAAACATGGCAAAGTTGGCCACACCATTTTCATTTAAATTTCCTGCATTCTCCCATTCCATGAAACCACATGGCACCAGCAGAACAAAAAATCACTTACTTGCAGCGTCACAGGGTTGTCACACCTTGAGTAAGGCTGTCTTGGTTTCAACACGATTGATCAAATGGCAAGACATAAATAAATATGTAAGGCTAAAGCTCAGCTGTCTCCATACAGGATAGTATAGAGCCACAACTTCGCAGTGAAAGTGTTATAGCCCAACAATATGACAACATGCTGGGCTTCTAAAGAAGAAAAATGTTAAAGGTGGAAAAAGAACCTCTTATCTCCTTACATTCATAAAATGCTCATGAATCAGAAGGATTTTTTACTTATTTCTTTATTTTACATAGAGAAGCACAATAACCCAGGTACAGAGATGCCCAAATATAAATGGCACAGTTTCAATACTGTTCTCTACTTTACAGAATAAGATGCTTTTCAGCACAGAAAGTGGAATTTGGCTGTAACTCAGCTTTCTTACTCAAACTCCTTCTCAGAAATTTGTTCATGTGAGATTAATCCAGATCACAGCCTGATCAAGACTTTGAGATATAATTGTTGTGAATCAAGACCTTCTCTTACTTCAAAAAGGTTTGTTAGCAAGAACAAACTAAAAGAAAACAAACTTCCTCCTTGATTCCCTGGCTGTGTAGTTCAGAGGGAGTACTGCTCTGCTGCAGGCCTGAGCCATGGATTCTCCAATCTAAATGGTAATTTTGCTGTCATCCCAACCACGTGCACAGCAGCCACACACTGGATTGGCTTGGGGCTGGTTGTCTGTTGAGTGTCCAAGAAATTTCTCACAGTGACTGAGTCCTGAAGACCACCAAAATCTCAGTCCTTGCCTTCTGTCACACAAAGAGGCTGTTCTCCATCAGTACGTAATAGGATTACCACCAGGCAGCATACCAGGTACACTAATCTCCATACCCTAACAGAGTTTGACATTAAGCAGTGCTTAAGCCAGGAGATACAGATGATTCAAAAGGCAGAGTGAGGAACTTGTAGCAGCCAAAGAAGTACTCCCTTTCTCTTCCGCAGCCTCTAAATGCTGAGAATGCTACATTATCAAGTAGCTGTTTTCCTACATAAAGCACCTAACTTTGATGAAAAGCTAGAAAATGGCATTTTCTGCCATACATAGTTTCAATCAGGCCAACAGCTGATTAGCTTTTATGAAGAATATTGAATAATGAGAACTGACTCATTAGCCCCTTGACACAGGCGCAATCAGTGATTTCTCCAAACCCTACCTAAGCAGCAAAGCCACACAAGCACTGATGCACCAGCTCATTAACACTGAGGTCACCTTCTCGCACGCAGAGCAGCACAGTACACGTGCTGATCCTACTTAAAACCAAAGTAAAATTTCTGTGGTGTTCTCTTCAGCAAGCCTGTGTTCCTGTTACAAAAGCCAGAATTACTGAACTGCAGCAAAGTCGCTGCCAATCAACAAACAAGTATTTACCCCATGCTACGAGAGGGGGCAGCACGGAGATGCTTTCACCAGTTCCAATGTACTGTTACCTGCCCTGAGGGCTCAATTTTAACTGTGCTGCAGCTAGAGCGAAGAAGGTGCAGGACCTGTGCTTCTCTCCTTTCTTTTAGGATTTCTACCTTCAGGGAAGCAGTGACAGTGATGGAAGGGGCATTGTACTTACCAAGTACCCACACCATGATCAGCATTTCTGTCCAGGTGAACTGAGTAGTCTTCACCCTAAAGATCTGCTTGGGGTAATCAGTAACGGTGACATTCGGTAGCGTTGTTATGCCTTCAAATCTGTCTGAAGCATTGAACACCAGCAGGCCTAGGAAAATAATGAAGGATGCCGCATGTGCCACAAATTTCATAAATGGGCTTCGAAGAATTCTTCCAAGCTGCAAAGGCAGAATGAAAGCGGTCACATTTTTTCAAAGAAACTCTTTTGTCAAGTATTTCAGAAGCATTTATGGCACTCAGCACTCAGAACAGTCTGAAACTTTGTTTTTAAAGGATATTCCTCCAAGTGCCCTGAACTGTGGTGCTTTACCATTTCAGACAAAACTCTCTCAAAGGCAGTCTCATGGACTATATTGTCCTGTAAGCGTGTGTTTATGTTATTCCATAAACTCTAAATGGCAATATTTATGGGGAAGCACTCCAAGTACAAGTGTACACTGGCACTCACAGAAAAAATTAATCTAATGCCCACAGATGCCAATGGGAGGCTGGAGCAAGCCTATGGCAAATAAATAAAAGCTCCAAGTAGCAGAACACTTCCCCTACCAACAAGAAAGTATTATTAGCTTATCTATGACTATAACCTAACTCTAGGAAAAAAATAAAAAATAAAAAAAAAAATCAGACTCATCTTCTCATCTCTGGCTACTGTTTTCCATCTACAGAACATTTTTTTTCAGAGCAGAAGGTCCCAAACAAATAATCTGCAAATGTCTACTAAAACTACTGACTATTCCATCACAGTGAATTAATAAAGAAAGTATCAGAGATATTACTTCCAAATAAATTCAGCTAATTCATTTCAACATCTGCACCTGCTAGGACAGAATCGACACAACATCGGCAGCCCTTCTGTAGCTCAGGAGAGGAACAGCTGACTCCAGAAGACAATGCTGGAAAGAGCAACAGGCCTGTTGCTGTTACTCGCTGTACAGAAGAGTCTGTGGTTCCATCTATACTAGCCTCATCCTTGCAAGCCAGGGTCAAAAGCGCCAAGTCCATCCCTCTGAGGGTGATACTGCCAGCGTCCTTAATTTAGACAGTGAAGGTCTAATGTTGCCAATGTTGCTGTGACTCCCCCAGCCCTGTCCTCAAAGAAAGCAAGTGCCAGTGGGGCTGCACCACAGGCAGCAATGCGTGCATCAGCTCAGGCACAGAGAGGGAACTGAGATCCCCTAGCAGTGCTCTTTGGACACCTCCGGGCACGACTGCACGTTTGAGTTGGCGTGTCCCTCCCACTACCATAAAATCCCCTGTGGCGTGCTGCTTTATCAGCAGCATTGTATAAAAAGAAAAAAATGAGTTCAGCAGGTGAGGAACTGTAAGTAGCTTTCTTATTTCAAGGAATGGCTTTCAGAAACTGGGGTCAGCTACTATGCACTAAGCAGACCAGCACACACTAAACAGCATTTACTACCTGTGCAAACAATCCCAGGTTCCTTTCCTGCTGATGACCTTTAAAAAGCATTTTGAAATTACAATATCAAATAACCCATCTGAAGGTACACTGCATTTGTTTGACATGAGAACTATGAAAAATGTCAGGTGTTTCTGGTACTGAGAATTAAAGCTCAAGGACAAACGTTACTTTTCCACGTTAGATGCTACCAAAAAAAAAAAAAAAAAAAAAAAAAAGTATTAATATGTTTCTGTGACATGGAGCTGTGAGGAATATCTTCACTGAAGATAAGCACAGAAAACACCATTTCAGATAATAATCAGAACAACAGTTATATATTTCATGCACGTTTATCTGAAAAGCAAACAAATATTTAACCCAGAGAAAACACCAGGTTCCCTTGAAATATGCAAGAGATAAGCAAACTTCTTTTTTCAAGTGAATTGAAAGGAAAACATATGAGTGAAATGCATTTCTTTGCTGTAGACTAAAAATATCATTAATCGGTTAAAAATTTGAAACAACAGAATTAGAGACACATCATTAAATTTTGAATGCCAGAAACTTAAAAACAGCAGCCAGAATACACAATTTATAAGAGTCAGTACCCTGCTACATGGCGCAATCCAATAACCAATGGCTAGGAAAGGAAGGCCCAACGCCACGACCAGCACAACCAGACACTTGATAGCTATGGTCTGCTCCCGCAGTCCTGAGAGATTTTCATACCAGATAGTCAGTAGCTGTTGCTGACAGTTGGGATGGGCCACAAACTGCAGAAAAAAGAAAGAAAACCAAGACACGTTAAATTTTATAGTATAAGTTATATGACTGCTACGTACAGGATCAGTAAACCTTAAATATCTGATGTTAATTCAGACTTTAAGAACCATGCCTCTTTTTCTTTCCTTTAAAATAATGGTTAACAAATAAAAAAGAAACAGCTGAGCTCATTAAAAGAAGCATTTTGAGGACAGAGTCACACACGTGGACAGCAATCACCAATGGAAGTCTTTTACACATCATTAGAACAACTTTGCATACCCAACCAGATCGGGTCAGAGTTGAATCTTCGTGTTAATTTCTCAGCAAATCCAGCTGATCCAAGGTACATGCAGAGTCTGAGTGGAGCCCAGACATTCTGGGGGACCCAGAATTCACCTTGAGCCTATCCCTTTCTGCACATCCACTTCCTCAAACATCGCTGCCCTGTGTTCTTCTACAAAGGCTCCAAATACCTCCTTAACCATCTATACATTTTAAGTCTAAAACTTACTACAGCAAGAAATAAATGAAGCAAAAAAAAAATGAAGCAATAAATAAATGAAGCAAAACCATAGCACAGGATTTTAAACCTCAACAAAGGCACAGAGATGGATGGTTTCTTCTCTTATTAGCATCAATGGTGGGTGGTAGGTACTGCTTCTACTTGGATGCACCTGGGATTAGAAATGCAATAAGAAGCCAGGTCCTACAAAGACATTTTCGTGTGTTGTGGAAAATAACACGTACTATTCAGTGACACAAGGAAGTTCTATTTTGTGAGTCAGATGAAAAGATGCTCCCCTATGGTTTTAATGATGCTCTAAGAATGCTAATAGACTGCATTTTGCAATAGATTGTATAGCTTTGTATTTTCTCATACCTTAGATACTACCTCAGCTAAAAAATACAAAATACTCAAATTTCACGTTTTTGAACAATGACTGTTTCTTTATACTACTTTGATACTTTAGAGGATCCTGAGTGTATACAATCTATAGCAAGCATCCAACAGAATTGGGGAAACCACAAGAGTACATTTGCACAAACATTTGAATAAATATAGTTTCTGATATAAAGACCAAAGGTAAAAATTTTCAAATCTGCACACTTAATTTTGAGAGAATATTTAAGCATTTAAACAAAATGTCCTGATTGTAATAGTCTAAGCATGCACAGCTACCACTTGTACTCAATCACGGACACGTGAAAGACAACTGCCAAATATATGCTTACTCTGTTTTGACTTGACTCTGATGTCCACTGACTTCAGTGATAAAATTTCAGCTGACTTCAATCAAGCAGGGCCAAGACATCAAAGCACTTTTGTAACCATGTGCTTTAAGACAAAACAAACAACATCCCCCCAAAAACAAACAAACAAACAAAAAACACAGCCGCACAAATAAGCCAGACAAACATTAAGACCATTAAGACAAAGAAATTGGGCATTCAAGTGAATTTATCAGGGTCTATTCAAGAAAACACAAACACATAAATAGAAAAATGCACCTGAGATTAATGTTCAGCTTCTTCTTAAGACAGATATAACAAAACAAACTTGCTTTCCTGAGCCTTTTATATTGTTTCACTAAACAAGTTTCATTAGTCCCTAGTTTTCACAGATTACTCCCTAAGTGTCCAAAAATTGAAAACAAGCACTGAGATGTTTAGATATTAAAATGGAAAATACTACAGATCTAGTACTCACAAAAACAAAACAAAAAAACAACCATGCAACTTCCAGCTTTCTGCTGTGCAGCATCAGGAAGACTTCAGCATGGATATATTTATTGAAGCAATTATGGAATGATAAAAAAAGCTGTGGCCACCTACTGCACTTGTTTTGATATACTTAAAGCTTAATTTTACTGAGAACACTCTTGGTTAAGTTGAAGGATGAACATGTGTTGCCCCATTTTTAAAGCACTGTTGTAATTCATTAGGATTTAGCAGTCTGATACTTGCAAAGAAAAGACCATCCAGTCACTCCCATGTCGTACAACCAAGAGCGTGCAGAAGAAGTGTAAGGAGTTGGAGGGCGTAGTGCTATGGCTGCCTGTGCTCCTGTTACATTTACATTTCTGGTAAAGTCCATTTCTGAAGTATTAGCACACTCATCGGTATCAGTACTACTGTAATTACGCTGTGTCCCGTGAGACTGCCACATTAGAAGAGCATGTGGGACATTGGTTAAGCACAAGGGTAAAAAGCCTGGTTATCACAGCCCTTTGAAGAAATCAGGTAACTACTTGTCAAACTGGTTGATAGTTACTAGTAAATCGAGGCAAAGAATGCTAGCTGCTGTCACAAAAAGGATTTGAAAATAATTCTGATAACTCCATGTTGGATTAACAGTGCGATTTGACACGAGTTACTTATAGTTTAAAAATACTGTAAATGTTGTATACCAATTTTATTAGGCTCTGTACTCTGCTGAGATCATAATGTACTATATACACTTGTTTGCCAGGTCTTTTCTGCAGAACTCCATTCATATTCCAAAACTCATTAATAAGTGCATACAGTAGGGCAGACTTCTTCAAAAAATAAAATTAACTCATTGACAATGAGAACAGGGAATCTTAAATCTCTCAGGAGGAAAAAAATGAAGCTACTGCATGTACTTGAAACAGGAAAGTAATTTTCATATTTTAATCTACTTTTCTTTAAAACAGAAGTCCCTAAGTATTTTGGTGCGTGATTCGGTAGCCAGTTAGATCACACATTAACACAGTTTGTTCCTATAATTGCATGGCCAACAAAAAAACAAACAAACAAAAAAGAGATTTTTAAAGTCCTTCAGAAACTGATGTCAACTCAAATTGTATTTTTATTCTCTTTAATAGGCTGCCTCCTTTGAAGCTTATGTACCATAGAAGCTTCTAACCTGGCCAGAGGAAAAAAAGAGACTTTTTTTGTCTGTTTGTGTAAAGCACACATTCTGACATACTCTTGTCTCCTCCTTGGGAACATACGTTTCCTTTTCAACTCAGGCCATCAAAGGACAAATGCCTCAGCAGATTAACTGTCAGCAAAGACTGAAAAATAAATAATAATTTCAAATTACAAAGACATGTTTAAAAAGCAGACTTAAAACTGTAGGGAAGGGGAGAGAAAAGAAACACCCATGTTATTCCTCCTGTTGCCAGAGGAAATGGGAAAAAGCAGCAAAGGAGTTTAAGGGAGCTTGCCGAAGGCTATGAATCAGCCTGAGGGCCCTCTTACATCTATCCAGAGCTGTGTGCTAGTTTATTTCTCATGGTCTATCAACATTCTCATCTGACGCCAAGAAGAGATCTGCCTGGGCTACAATTTTCCCCAGAAAAGGGAGAAGTTAGCGACTAAGATGCCAGTGGTTACAGCGAGTTCTTCTTTGGCAAAAAGTCTAAGGGTTCTTTAAACGTCTTAGCAATGTATTTAACCGTTCGTAATTGCAAAAATATGCACCACTTCCAATTCCTCATAGCAACTCATGTCACTTGTCCTATCCATAATAGCTCAACAATTCATCATCCTGTCTTTGTTAAAATATTTGATTTTTATTTATTTTGAAAGCAATTGCCACCTCTTCTGTTTTTTTCCCCGTGTATCATGCTTCATCTCCTCACAGCACAGTAGTTCACATCAACTTTTACCTACCAGCCATATCATCCTGCAACCTTCTTCCTTCCACATCTCTTCTCTCATCCTACTTTCCATGCAGTCTCTTATTTTTCACTACATATGCTGATTTTACTTAATTACTACATTTGTCTAATATGTTATGATCTAATCCAAACCCCAGCGTACAATAAAGACACACAAGGCCCATATCTGGTCACTAAGGAATTCCCAAATTTAATTTATCTGCTTTAATTTTATCTGTGTGTAACTGACTGTAACATTTTAGGTGCATTCTGTTTTATGACCGAATGATCAGTATGTAAATATTTTTTTTCTATATGACTAAGGGTGATTAGAATGTTATTTATTCCTAGCATCCTAATGACTGAGTTGGGACCTAGCAGGAGCGGATCCTTGCATACGCTGATACACAAGCACGTAACACAGATTTCCCAGTTTTCATTCCTATCAACGAGAAACTTCAGTGTTCAAAAATTAAACACTGTAATTTTACTCAAACCTTATTGATTTCACTTGGAAATATCATTCTGGTTAAAAACTGCAGAATGTGGCCCTATGTCAGCAAGTTCTCTGAAATTGTGTCTACAGACAGAGTTAAGATACAATACTAAAAGCAATACTGCAGCAACAATTCAGCGCAGAGCACAGAGTACTTTTAACCAATTTTCCTGGCTTCTGATTCCCTTAGACCTTCACTGTTGGGGCTGCAGTTCCAGCCTGAACCTTAACACCAAAAATCACACCCCGTTTACAGGATGGGCTTCTATTAACACAGTGTCCAGGGTATTAAGTGCAAGAATTTCATTACTAACAGAATTAAAATCTGTATTTCCCAGCAGTGAACATCTGAGAACATTTGCTCACTTGTCATATGCTGTTCCCCATCTCTCCTACGTCCACAAAGGACACTCTGCTCATTAACCGTTCCATGAACTGCAGCTCTGTTTGGCCGCATTACCTGTCTTGCAATGGTGAACTGACCTCAGTGCTCCTGACCCAGCAGCATAGCTAGAAATACTGCAACCTAAGAAACATGTCACATCCTTGCCTGCTTCCTATAGTTTCAGGGTTCAAAGTACCCCTCGTGGAGTTCCCCCATCTGAATCCGTTCTGAAGTCAGAGCATTGCAATAATCTGCCACAGCTGTAAGGGAACCAATACCAGCATCACAGGACCACTGCAGCAGAGAAACGTCCTGGCTTGACCTTTGCCATGCCCTCTGTAATGACCACTTAGAACAGCACATGTATGAATATGGTAACAGCCCCGCACCAACTGTTTATGTCCTCCCACCACCGTCATTAGTCTTGTAAGGTCGGAACTGTATTTGTCAGGAACGGGAGCCAAAACCCTGAGTTCATCTACAAATAACTAATCTCTTGCAGGAGACGAGAACAAGTTTGCTACATGGAACTGTCTTTTTTGCACTATGTAGATCTTCGCTATTCTTAACAGACCTGGGTGGCCCTTTGCTCAGCAATGAATTTAATCAGCAACAATGAACTCTTAGAAGAGAGCCACGGTCTTCAGCAAGAAAGCGGAGACATGAATCTCAGAAAAGATTTGGTACACACTGAAATAAAAAACAAAGAAACCATTTATACATGATACCTTATATGCTTACGTGCTTTTATTTTTCTCTGTTCCACTCTTAATTAATTTAATACTTTATATATATTACTTTGGATTTTGACAATTAATATGCATTTATCAGCTGCAGGACAATTCTATAACAGAAACAAGGATTTATTGTTTGGAATCTGTCTACAATTTGTTTTCATATTTTGGGGATATGATGAACACCACCATTCCCACTTGATCTAGCAGGTTGCTTACAATTCATTTCATATGGCAGATTGGCTTAACAGGTGGCCACATTTTACAGTGTTTTTTATTCTGAAAGACACAAGACTTCTTGCAGAGATGATGAAAGTATAATTGCTGTTAAGAATGAAAACTATAGTAACTATGTAAATAGGTAGCTGTAAATAATATACATAGATATCATTATTTCTTGAGTCTTCGCACAGTAGGACACTATATTAACTATTTTTTGTGCTAGTGCTGTGGGATCTTGAAGAGAACAACACAGGTACATATCAAAGACTGCTACAACAAATCGATTTGCATCACATCAAATGTGTGAGACTGAGCTCCATTTTCCTTTACGTAACACTCATTCATAAAATTTTAATGAACTCACATTCCTTAAAAATGCTGACAAATACCGGTGCATAAATGACAAACTGAAAGTAACTGATGAATTAACCACAAACATATTCCCTAATTTTCAGGACTGATTTTTATTTTTTTTTGAAGGAATACACAACGTAAATCGTTCAAGATTTCTCATCATAATACCATTTCTTGAAATCCACACAGTTGTTTATGAGCTCTTTTATTTACTGTCATATTTTAGACTAAATGAAAAAAATATATATTTTTAATGGCAATTTAAATGTTCTCTTTTCCATTTTCAAAGTAGTAAAAGGAAGTCCTTTCTTTCCAAAAATACATGTGTTCACAGAACACTAGTAGAAAGCTGTTAAACTTTCAGAAATTTACTTTCCAGCATTTACTTGCCCTATTTAAGGCAGAAAGCAAAGGTAACAAGAAGCAGTAATGAACGTTCCTGGTCTTTTCTTTGGTTGAAACCAACTTGTTTATAAGAACAGACTTCTCTTTTGAGTAGATATTATCACAGACTGTCAGGAAGATATATTTTTTACTTTCACTAAGTGAAAATCTGTCTCTTTTTTTTTAATCACTAGAAGAATCTGATCAACTGTGCATAACCTTGCTAACACTGCTGATTTATGTTACTAATATCTCCTGCCAATTCTCAGCTGTGCAAAATAGATTAAACAAAATTCCTTCACTGTAGCCCCCTTCTGCCAGCTTCTGCCTTGTGAGAATCTTGATTACACACACTATGGATGCCTCTAACGCTATGGAGCATCAGTTCGTAACACCTGTGAGACAGTGAGATGACATGGTGTTCCTATTACGTTGTCTGAAAGCACTTACCTTTTTGACTTCATACTTGATGGCCAGTTTCACACGGCTCAGTGATGCTCTGTGTCTCTGCGCTTCAACTGGCTCTGAATTCAAATCCCCATTCAGAATGGCCTCCACTTCTTCCGAGTCTCGGCAGAGATCGAGAACACCAACCACAAAATCCTTGCATTGCATAGACAGCTTGCGATAGTCATTCTGAAACAGAAGGGTTAGAGAAAACAGCCCATGAGGAACAGACTTGAGTCAACAGCAAGGAAAAAAGATGTACCTTTGTGCTGCTTCCCTATAAGCAACATTTGTGGTTATTTTTCAAAAAGCTGTCAGCTTAACATGCAAATTCATGTCTTTGTTTGCACTTTTTTAATGCTTGTAGGTCTTCCACTGTTGTGACATTAGGTTTAAGCTCTTATCTGATATCTACTTTGGCAGAAACCTCAGTCTCCATGCATATCTGTGACCTCTCAGCCAGATTTCCATGACTTCATGTGATGCAGCCTCCAAACTCCTCAGAAAAAGCTATAGCTGTAGGAGGAAACTCGTCTGCACCTGTTTTACCCTATTATATCAAATGTTTCAGAATCCAACTCAAAGTAGCATAGCCTTCTTTTTTGATTACTCCACAGCCTTTCTTCATTTTTTCCCCATCAGAATGCTATTCTGAGTCCTCTGTCTCTTGGTTTTTCCTGTGTTCACTGTTCATCAGTGAACACTATTCATTTACAATCACTACCTTTTTAAAATCAGTTTTGGAGACACTGATTTTTCCTTTGTGGCTCCCATTTTCCCAAAAATACTTCATTAACACTTCTATCTTCATCAGGTGAAAAAAAAAAAATCTTCCCCCCAAAACCTAACTTTTCTTCCCTTTGCCTAAGTACATTGCTTGTACTGCTACGTTTTATTAAATTTTTAACTTAGCATTTATAAAACATGATAGAGGAACTAACATGCTCTCACTAGCATCAAATTATTTTGGGAAAAAGAAGCTGCACAGGGTAATTGCAGGAATCAGCTAACAATCCCATAAGTCAGATTCAAATCAAAATCAAACATTACTAGATACAGAAAAATACTACCAGGAATTGTCTTATTATGGAAGACTGACATCCCAGATACAGACTTGGAAACGAGCAGTCCTAGTCATAGACCTAAACAGGACCCAGTTATTTTCTTTGGCCATAGATTAACTTGAACAACTTTGAACCAACAAGGCTATTTTAGTTTCATTTTTGGTAATCAAGGAGAATAGCACAGAAGAACCAGTTACAAATATACCAAGGTGCAGGATTCAATTCAGTGAAAGGATAAGCAAGCATCCAAGATTTAGGACTTCAAAAAGGCAAACTCTGGTAAGAAAGTGAGTCAAGGGAGTTTCACATACTTACAAGCATGGAGGTCTGAAGGTAGAGAAGGCTTTCAAGTAAAAGAGTGAAAATTATTAGTCATCAAATCCTACATAGCTAAAGGCCTTGCAGAGGAGGGCTCTGCAACCGTCAGCCTCAATAGCAATCTTGGAAGAGACAAGAGGGAGCCAGTCTACTCAAGAAAGTTTCATCATAGAGGCCAAGTGCTATAAACTCTTAAAAGCCAGGCTTGTGAAGGATATTAAGTAATGCACACAGAGGTTCTTCATCATATTAGCAAGACAACATAAAAAGAAGATGAGTATTTTTTCTAGTGAAGACAAAGAAGAGATTAAAGACAACCATAGTAGGGGCAGTTTACATAGTTGAGCTCAGTTTACATAAGTCCTGTGTTCTTCGCATTGTTTATATGAAGTTGCTTTCAAAACGTAATTACTATGCATCAGTGACTGAAAACTTCCCCTTTAATTTCCCATTTCAAACACGAGTTGCTTCCGTATTTTCACTACGGCTAGAAAAGGCATTTACTGAAATAGTTCAGAAAAAAACAACACACAAAACAAACAAAAACCCACAAAAATAATCAGATGCAGCATAATGTTAGCCAAGCAGGAATAAGACTGGTAATCCACTTTTCTTTAGCACTGTAAAGTAGCTGTAAAATCACTACTCATGGCACGTGGGAAGATACAGGAAGCTCACTAACTTCAGTAGTAGTACTATTAAAAAAAGAAACTGAAAAGCTGAAAGAAGCTATGCTCTTTCTCACCTGAATTTGCAGGCATTCATAAATTTACCAGAGAAAAAGAGCTCCCTGTTTTAGTATTGTTATTTATCCTATGCTCAAAGGCAACATCTCATTAAGGTTTAATAAAGTTTAGTTTGGATAGCTTTGTATTATTCAAGTGCTTTATGACGCATCACTAATTTTGTCCTTGGATGAATGAACATGTGCTGTCTATTTGTGAGATGTATCTTCAGCCCATCTTAAAATATTTTTCCTTATTCCTTTGCTAACTGTGAAGAAACAGAAGGAGAAGCAGCTACTCTTGCTATAGGTTCACTGTTTTCTTTACCATTTCATTATCCTCTTTTTCCTTAAAAGAGCACAGAAAAACTGTGCAAGAAGTTACATTGCCAAGAAGTAACTTTTCAACAAATTCCAGTATAAAATTTTATTTCCTTGCATGTAAGTTGTCACCAAATCTCATACACGCACAGGTACACAAGTACACCTGGCATCATGTTCATAAAACATGAACATCGAAGTAAGTTTCGGCTACAGTCACACACAGTTAGAGCAACTGCTCAGTGAACACGTTTTTCTCAATCAGTATGAACTAAGCAGGCAGAATACATTTTTACTGGTAGCTACAACTGTGAAACATTGCCTACAAACAGCAAAGCGGTGCAAAATCATGCTACGCCGGTAAGAAGGGAAATGAATTGTGACGGCAGTAGCATCACAAGCAGACTGCTATCTCAACAGACTACAGGATGTTTCGTTTCGCTGTTCTCTCTCACGAACAGGGACTCATTCCCACGTGCACATCAGGCCTCCTGACTCATCCTGGCAGAGGGTGCAAAGCTTCTTTCCTCGCCACTCAGGCTCTGCTATCTGCACTCCAGAGAATACACCTACCTGCTCCATGAACAGCCCTGCTGGTTGCTGGAGGCCAAGCTGCTTTGCACAGACTGTTTGCCTCCTATACAAGAGTTACCTACATTTCAACTGAAAAAATTAACAGTGCTAGTGATTCTTGATAGGTGGATAGATCACTCACTAGGCTTTTGCTAGGCGAGGTAAGACATACGATGGATTAAGATTAATTCTGTGAATTTAGTTATTAAATATAAGCTATAATATTTACAGATGCTGTTATGAGAACTGAAAACCAGTTAGCATTGTTAGCATCCTACTGAGGCTTTGAACCTTACAGTAGGAAATCTTGCCAGATTTCCCTCTCCAGGTCCTTACTTATTTATTTATTAGTAAAATCAAGTTTCTCTCAGGATATTTGATTGCTTCATAGAATTAAACAGCCAAATGTTATCCACACTGTAATCACAGGACCCAATTCTCAAGCAATCTTCTGCCTCTGGGGTGTTGCATGAATAGCAGAAAGCAGAATCTGTGGTCCCCATCATCCACACACACCTTTGCTTTCTCCTGAGAAGACAGTGAGCGTGAACAAAGCCACCAGATCACTCGCCCCTTCCTCGTCCTAAATGATGCCACCAGAACTCCTTTTCTGAAGCATCCAAGCCCACGTTTGAAAAGCCCTACTATATGATGCACAAGTTGCCAATTCCTTAAAGTGGAGCTGCTCTTCAGGGGAATGCCAAGCCAGGAGTTAGGCACTAACAGAGCTGCTTATTCAGCGGGGCTCTTTGCCTGTTTTTCATAATATGGGGACTCTGCTTCTCTAATCAACAAAATGCTTCTTCATCGAAGTCACAGCCTGACTCAGCTGGCTTTGCTAGCTTTATCTTGAATGATCTCTCTCCAAAAAAATTAATGATTATGTGGACATTTTTGTAACATCAAAACTATCAGCCTGTATTCCACATCTCACAGATACTGTAGCTGACACCGGTGGGTAATGGTCAACTGCTCACGAGTGGAGCTGCAGAACCGTGCCTCACTACCAGTTCATCACATACCACTCGTTGGACATCAGCCCCTCCACCTCTGCCTACTCTGTTCTCCTTAACGGTATTAAAGATCACCTCATGAGTTTATGCAGGATTTTGTACAAAGAAATTATTGACATGTGCAAAGAATGAATCAAATGAATACAAATCTTAAGTGGATTTCATCCGTAAGATTTTAAACTATTCTAAAGAAAATGTAAAAAGTAACTTCATGTAGTCAAGCAAAATGTATTTACCTGTTTCCTATTATCCAAAAGGCACATTTCTGTGAGCACCCTAGTTCATGACTATGCACAACTGCAGAACTATTTCAAACACAGCACGTACAATTATTCATACATGCATGTCAAGCATCAAGCATTAAATGGCCCTTTTGAGATCAACTCCTTCGCTAGCCAGTTTGCATATATAACTGTAGGAACTGTATATGCAAATCAAGGACATAATTGCACTAATGATTATGGACCTGAGCCCTGTCATTTGAAAGTTGGACCTAAACATAGCTTAAGCTTGAACAGTCTTTGTTAGTTCAGCTGAGATAACGCTATGTAAATTTACTTGGAACAGAGACAAGCGCCGCTTTTAGATGCACATCCACATCTTCCGCTGGTTTCAGCAGGAGCTTTTAGCAGAACTGGGAACGGGGATTTATCCCATACGTAGGATATATAAAGAGCTAGGATCTTTGTGATACTTGCTCTGGTCGGCTGAATTTGGATGTGTCATCAGTGCGTGCAATTCTCACTGACAGAACTGAGCTGGCCTCCCCAGGACTGCATTTAGCTGAGCTGCTATACACACACCTCATCACGTGGCTTTTCAGTCACCTTGCCCTGTGTCTCTCTGGTCACTCCACAGGAAAGTTCCATCAGCTGCTCTGACGGCTAGAAATTCTCCCATCACTGTGCAGTAACATTTTCAAAGGTCTCAAGGAAGAGGGTAAATATAAATTAATTTCAGGAATCCATAGCAGCGCAGTAGCCAGGATCTACTAAACGTAGAACAAGGAAACAAAAAATTGGAATATTTGTATCATGCAGCATTTTGTGGTGCTACTGGGATTCAAAAACCTAATTCTCCAACTGCTGTAATGAACACTTGTTTACATTAAGACAAGATATAGCACCAGACTGAGCTTTTCTAGTCAGTCTCTCAAGTACAAAGCAGCACACCTTAGAAGTCTCTAACCACTCATAACCACAGACACCAGTAGAACGTCACTCCATAATGTTTTCCAACTTAATTGGTTTTGTCCTTTTCAACAAAAGAAGAGAATCAAACCATCAGTTTCAGCACACCTTGCAAACTATTTCTGAGCAGGCACGTTGTTATAAAATCACTTAAAAACATCAAAATCAACGAAGAAGCCTGGAGTGATGCAGAATTCTGGTCCTGAATCTTAAACACAGAACTTCATCAGCATTGCTGCTTTCTAATTATCTCTACTACATGTAAAACATTCCTGAAAACATGACAGGAGAGAATTTAATCAGCTCCTTTTATAGACGGATGTTTAGTGTGAAAGCAATAGGTATGGCGGAGCGAAGGGATTTTTCTTTAGGATTTGGTAGCAGTCTTGACTTTGACAACAACTGAAATTTCTGAAATCCTGCTGTAATGAGGACTGAGATCAGCAAGAAAGAGAAACGCTGCAGTTCTGGCTCTGGCCAGAGGTACGATATACTGTTATACCAGTCGCTAAAACACCATCTTGCTGCTTGGACTGCCAGGCACTGGTAATCTCTGCTGCTCCCTCAGCTAGTTTCCAGACCTAAGAGGAGTCACATTCAGACAAGCTATCCCGATTTTACCAGGACTAGAAAGCCCAAGAATAAACCTAAGGGGAGGATGACAGATTTTTTTTTTTTTTAATGAGAGAATTAAAAAGAAAAAGGTAGAAAATTAGCAGAGCACTTACAAGGGAGACGAGAAGAAGAAAATCTGAGAAGGTAAGTAAATAGTAGATAACAAAAAGATAAGTGGAAGCCAAGAAGAAAAAGAAGTAACAGGAGAAGAAACTCTACAACAAAATAGATGAAGAGTAGCAAAAAGCAAGTGGAGCTTAGAACAAGGATTTCACAAAGAAGTACAAAGTAAGGAAGTTTGAGGACAGAAAAAAAAAGGAGTAAGTTGGTCTTCAGGGCTCCTGTTTCCCCATCTATTTTTTTATTACTCCTTTTCTGTACTTTTTAGCTACATGGCTTGCATCTTCTAAGAAAAATGTGGGTTCATGGGTTTCTTTGAATCCTCTCTCATGAGGTAAACCTGGTATCAACATAATTAAGTTTTTTAATTGCACTGGAGAACTGACTATCCTGAATGAATGTCTTAAGCTACTTTCCCACATCCTCAATGCACTTGTGCAAACGTTGGTTTGCACCTGAACATCAGAATTTATTAGTGCAAATGCTAAGTGATAGAAGCAGACTGGACTTTGCATATGCAGAAGATGTAAAGTTCAGTTCAGCAAGAATGTTCCTGGAAGCTTTGTCCTCAGGCATTTTTAAGCAGCTTCACCTCATATTCTTCCTCTGTGGGAAAGCCATCTAGAAAGGAATTTGCAGTGTGACCACTCCATGCCCAGGAAGCGCAGTGCTGGATGCATGCAGAGGTGATGCGATGGGCCATAGACAGCAGGAATAAATTATGAATGTCATTACAAGTCCCTTTGAGTAGATCCATCCACCCATTTTCTGTGGGAAAGTGATTTTGTCCATTTTTCTCTCCCCTGAAACAATTATGCTCGGCGTTACGCAATGGTTAGAATTTGACTGGAATAATTAAGCATTTTCCATGATGATGCTAAAGGAGAAGGCACCAACAGTCTATCAGTCATTCTCCCTTGCAGGGTGTGCAAATGTCAGACGAGAAGCCTTCTCCCTTGGGAGATGACAATGCACACAGTTATTAGCAAAACACGTTCGGATGATGTACCTACGGAAAAGAAAGCACTGAACATACAGCTACAAATTGGAATTGCATCAAACGTGGCAAGCTCTCACGATCGACTTCTGTCAGACACAGAAACACTGCTTGATTTCTCCTAAATTTACCTCTGCAGCTGTCAGCACAGTGTCTTGTATAACATTCATGCTGCCACCAGCCCCGTAATACCTGTCCACAGCCCCAGAGGCACACACAGCCTTCTCGTCAGTTGTGCAATTTCAGCCCTTCCTGGACTGAGTGCAACAGTGATGCTAAAAAAAATTCCTTGCTCATTTCTCCTCCTCCTCACTTTTCCATTCCCCCCTCCTCCAAAGAAGGGCAGCTAACAACAGATGCCAAACAAGCACCCCTTCTACCCGGGGTGAGGGAACAGATGAATGCCCTGACACTCATAAGAAACAGAGGGAAAAATGACCAATGTGAGGCCAAGAAGGAATCCAGTGCTTCCACTGGAATGCTGTCATTTTGGTGAATTCCCAGAATTCACCTAGAATTCCCAGACTAACAAGGAGCCAGGAAGTTTCTACAATAGGGACTGAAACTGAATTATACTGTACACCTGGGAAGGCTAGCTACTGTGTAAGTGGTATTCACAAGTGGAAAAATCTGTGTGAGTAGTGGATTTCTTGCGTTCTAGGAATCCCCAAAATATCAAGAGGCTAAACAGTTCAAGAAAACAAAAATAGAAAAAAAAAAAAAAAAATTTATTCTGTGACAATTTAATATTTAAAAAATTAAAGCAACTTAAGTTCTATTTTGAAATAAGTCCAACTGAAACATGCTGCTTTTTCTCCTTCAAAATTTCATTCTACCTCTTAGACCAAACTCATGTCAATGGTATCAGTGCCAAGGACACACAAGTTTCTTGTGACTTTATAATTTTATTGAAATTTTTTTGTTCAGTTCTTCTCATCTACATCCTCCCCAAAAAGAAAAACAAAACAATCAGACAAAAAGGCTTGCTTGCCTTACTTTAGCATTTGGTGACAGAGGTTGTATTTTGGGGGCCTACACAGATGTGTGATGCTTCAGTTGAGGGCCTGAGTCCACCAGCATTTCTGGACAGCTACAGTCACACTTTATATGCAGTATCACAAAGTAGATCAATAGTAGAGTCACTGCGGTGTCAACCCAGAGAAGTTCTCCCTAAAAATCTTGGAGGAAAGAAAAAGTTGCATCCTTAACTGCTGAAGTGTTACTCAGAAGCCATGTAAGTTTCCATCTTAGGCACGTGATTCTGGACACCCTGTGGCTCTTCAGTTGTTGGCCTAGTTGAGAAGAAATTAATGATAAACCAGACTGCGTTGTACGCATCAGAGATTTAATCTTCTATAATGGTCTCTAAGTGAGGCATGTAACTGTAATCCATTGTGTGAAGCACACAAGCTCCACATATATAAAAATCCCCAACTCTTCAATTTTACGTTCACAAAGAGCTTTCCCAGTTTAGTACTTTCTCAGCAGAAGATAAGAAAAAAACTGACATTTTGCTATACTCCTGAATAAATACACTGCAGTAAATACTCAATCCATTTTCCAAATTACACAATACGCAGCATCGTACCCAGAGGTTCCTTCACTAAAGGAAGAAGAGAAAAGGTTTAAGCTGACTTTTATACTTTATTAGCGAGTGGTAATATTTGAATCTTCCTCAACACAGGAGCTTCCTTTTTCCTCTTAGCTCTGTCTGGAGCTTTTCTTTTTCTGGAGTCTAAATCTGATGCTTTCTTCCGTGATAACGTTGACTTTTTTCATTTCTGCCTATTTTCCCCTAGGTTGTTCCGTGTTTCTTCTGAGTACTCCAGCATTAGCAATGCTTGCTGTTGTTTGAAAAGATTAATGCATCTCTTGCCTCCCTCAGATCAGTTATGAAGGTATTATTTAAACAAGTGGCACCCAACACTGACCCTGAAGAACCCCATTAAAATTTTTGCTACAGCTAGATACAGTGCTATTAATATCACTGAGGACAATCTGTCATTCCCCAAACTAAGCTTATCTTATTACATGCAGTCTGCTGCTGCTACGAGGGCTAAGGTTCATATGTTTGGGGTGTTTCGTTTGTTTCATGGTGGTTTTGTTTTATTTTTACAACCCAGGGAAAGCTGTACTTTTCAAGGTACTAAACAGAAATCAAAAAAAAAAAAAGTCAAGATGCTGACATACTAAACCAGATATAGCTCTAAACCAGTAGTAAGAGGTACATCTTTAATCAGCTTAATGACCAGTTGTGACCAAGTCACATTTCTAAAAGACTGATTAAAAATCCTTCCTGTGTTCTTAACAATTTGGAGACCTCATTAAAAATTAGTATAAATAGACAAAATTGGAAGAAGGTCAGTGCTGCAGTAAGCTTAAGAAGAGCACAATGTTTCTGCTCCCTGAATTTATGCTACTCAGCATCTATAACTAAAAACAGTATTTGTCTGCTACAGCAAAGTTGGTTTTCATCTTATGCAAGTTTATCAGAATACACTGTGCCTTTCACCATTTTTCTTTATGCACAGCAGGCACAAAAGCACTTTTATTTATTAAAAATTATTTTTAAGGCTTATGTATTGAGAATTCAAAATCAAGAGCGAGAAAGAATATAAAAGCATTTGCAATTGAAAAAACTTCAGGCAGGAAATAATTTCAAGCACCTGAGGACATTATAAAGTAGCATCAGCTTGAAAAAAATAACAAAGAGAGAAGTAGAAAGCCAGCATTACCTTGAACTCTTTTTCAATGTTGGCCAACTTGGCAAGCTCATTGCTGAGTTCCAGAGCAGTGAGTACCGGATCTTCACTGGAGAGGGACAGGTAAGCCGGACTGGCCAGTCCTTTGTAGGCATTTATTCTTGACCTAGAGTGACTGAAAGAATCATGCTTTTGCTTCTCCGTGCAGTCATTACATTTGCAGAAATAATCATGAGGTCTTTCTATCCTCGCTCCTTTCATCAACAGCATATGCACAACTTCGTATTTTTGGCAGTGGGCAGCTAAAATGATGGGAGTGATGTCTGGAGAAAAGCGGGTGCCGTCTTCGTCATAGGAATAAAAATCATCGTCCTGGAGCTCCTGCTCGCAAGGGCTCAGAGTCAGTCGCTTATTTACTGAAAAGCCAGGGTGATTCAAAATTGCTTCCACTATCCTAATGTAGCCCTTGCTGATTGCAAGCAGCAGGGCATCTCCAATCCGTGCCAAGTTCTCTTTTTTTAACAGAAGTTCTGTCACTTCCAAATGTTCATTCCCTACAGCAAGCTGCAAGGCGTTTTGGCCCATGTAGTCAACACAGTTGACATTCAGTGTTTTTGACTCCTCTAGCATTTTGCGCACCACAGGTATGTTCCCATACTCTGCTGCATCCAGAAAGCGCTCTTCTTCAGCGGTTAGACTAGTGCCTCTGTTGTTGAACATGAACGCCGGGCCTCTAATGGCCTGCCGCCTTCCCTTTTCCCTCATCATCGTCATACGCCTCAGAGATGGACTTTCTTCAATGTACCTAATGAGGGGGAGAAATAAAAAGGTCACAAAACTTCAGTGTTGACTATTTGCAGCTTCCACCTCTCCCGAGGCTACAAAAATGGCTACGTACCTCATTTTATCCTATGTCATTTGCCCATCTATTAACCAGAAGCATTCTTTCAGGGATCTTTCTGCCTTCGGGTATTTTGTATGCAGTCTAAAGGCACTCACAGGTTCAATTCCACAGGCTATTTCTATCCTGTTAGTATGGTCATTTTTTTTTTCTTCAATATCAGATGTCACCTCTCTTCAGAAATCCCTCCCAAGATGCTTTTATATATAAAATGTAAGCACATCTACTATACCAAGCTGAACTTTCAATAGCAATTAATACCCTCCACCGTAGGGATTCAAGCTGATGGTTCAAGGTAGGCCATATTTACGCTCACCATACTGTACTTTGCCTAAGTTAGAGGTGAAGACAAGTTTTCTTCCCACTGTTCTGCTGAGCAACATGCAGTGAAGCCTGATCTCATGCCTTTTAGTGTTTACTACTAGAAACATTAAACGAATCTGGAAGGATCTACTCACAGGTGAGCAAGGTCTTTGAAGAACACAAGCTCACACGTCGAGCAGACTTTCTGGATACTAATAACTGAACTGCTCGCAGATTCCAGACCCTGGGTACCACCCTATCTAGATGGGATCAGCTCTCACTCCAATTGGAGTTCTGCAATGCTGCGCGCTATGTGGGGCCTACCTCTACTGGAGCATCTACTTTTCAAGGAGCTGAATGGAAGAAGCTGTCTAATGTCACCATAGGAGCATATATTAAAAACAAAACAAACAGACGAAAGCATTCTTGTAATATACCCGCCCCCAAAATAGGAAAGCAAGTTACTGAATGAAAACTGGGATGGCAAGTTACATTAGGAAGAAGAAATCGAGGTCCAGCTCAGCATTTGGGAAGACAGCCTTCAGCTGCTTTCAGTTAATCCACTAACTGCAGGGACAGAGATCACCTGAGCTGATCTGATGGGCACAGAGGCAACAGTGCAGCTGATAAATATGAGTTAATGGAGGGTGTGCTTAGAATACATATAACACACATATATGTGTGTGTTTGCTTATATATAGAGAAACTATATAGTCTGAGACAAACAAGCCTTATAAATCTCCAATTTGGGCCTCGAGTCCTCTGTGCCTCTGTTCCTCATCTATAAGAAAAAGAACAATTGCCTCCCATTTTACAGGAGCACTGTGAAAATGAATTTATACACCTCACTGAAAAAAAAAAAAAATCAGATATGAGAATAAACAGCCACGCAGAAAAACTGCAGAGGAAATTAATCCTTCTGCCCTCAGTGCAAAAGCCAAGTAAGGTGCATTGGAAAATGGGGGTCCACATAAACACTGAGAGCAAAACAGAATAATAAACAGTGCTTTTTAAGCAAACCCTGTCAGTCTGCAAGAAGACTGAACCAAGGGAAATAACGGCACTTAGACCTTGGGCACACACAGGCTACACATTTAACAGAACATAGTGGAAGGTGCAGGACAGCTTTACAAGTTAGATGTCCTGAGTGCTGTGTGTTGAAACCCACCACCTGAGCAATGTTATCTCAAATGCAGCATGTGCATACGTTTTTTTTTTTTTTTTTTGACATACCTGGATTTCCCCATACGCTGCAATGTCAGCCCTCCTGGTTTCCATTGGGCTTACCTAATTCTATTCAGATTATAAGAATATGCCTGGCCTTTCAGCTATCTGCATCAGGTATAGTAAATTTAGCAAAACATTACATTTCCAGCACTTTATCAAAGCTCCATGAACCACAAAAGGTATTCCCCTC
>CM021734.1:62802838-62821309 GCA_011075105.1 Heteronetta atricapilla | reverse complement strand
CCCCAATATTAGTTAGCACAAATGGCAAGTTCCATTTCAGACCAAGTGAGGAGATTTATTACCAAGGGCAGCACTCCCCTGGGATGTAGCATGGGATCTACATTTTGTATTTTCACGTGTGGTTGGTATTTCCAGACTGCCAGAAATGACCTGGGTGGCACTGTAGTGTAAGTAATGCTAAATGGTACTTCTTGAAATACGTACCAGAGCTCCTTTGCCACATATGACAGATTTTTTTTCCTCATTCTTCTACCACCTTCCTTAAATCTATGAAAATCTAGCTTGCATAAACAGACAGGATTTGTGACTGTGTTAAACACAGAATTGATTTAATGCCTAAAGCTCGGGTATATTTCACATTTGGGAATATTCAGATATGATGCCTTGAGCCCGGAGTGCTTATAGTGAACTGCCACAGCATGCTACTGCTTTATTCCCCCCACAAAATCTAGAAGTGTAACAAGATTTTCATAGTTACCTTTCAAACAAGATAACAAGACATTATTGCCTGCTATGATATTAGGTTTCCATTCTTCCACCTCCTAAAACACATAGCTACAAAAATGTATTTGTTTACTATAATATTATATAGAAAAAAAATAAGTGAGTATACAAAAACAAGAAATAAACACAGAACTGACAGACTCGTGCTGATTTCTTGATTTAGGACTCTGAACAGTCACCCAAAATCTCATTTATCTTTTTATGGAATACAGAACAATACATTTTCCCCTATTTATTCAGTATAATTTTTCAGTATAATTTAAAATATGCCACTTTTATTTTCAGTTATATCTATCTTTCTTTCAAAATCCATTGTCTGACTGAGGTGACTCATCTGACATCTGTATAAACAGATACATCATTCCAAAGGTGTTGCACTGGAAGATCTTCTCAATGAGGAAGATTTCCTTGGCTACAAATCTTGTTACAGAAATGATGTATTTGAGGTGACTGCAATATCTTATCAAAATAAAGATGAAAGTTGCTTGGTGCTTTCATGACTAAAATATCATCAAGGCCTTTTGAAAAAAAAAAGAAGAGCAAAAAATTGTGTACAGCTCCACATACAGCCAGCAAACTGTCAGGGTCATCCATACCTCCCTTCTGTCTCCTCCTCCTCTTCCTTCAGCAAATTCAAAGACCTTGAATGCGGTGCAGCTTTGGCCAGAGCCCTGCACACAGCAAGTATCAGGTACAGAGACACCTATTCCATTTTCTGCTTTCCTGTTCTTACAGCTAAGATTTTTTAAGCTATCCCAAAAGATCACGAAAATGGTTTAAGTGGCTTATTTAAGAAAAAAAATATTTAACTGTTTTAATCAAAAAACATGTATGCTGCATTTGTCAACTTAAGTAATCAAAACAAAATGTCAAGTCGTATCTCTATCATTAGAGTGGCTTAAAACCGAGATTAAAATAGAAGTAAATTTGTATTAATTGTGTTCTATTTTCTAGAGCTTTTAAAGTTCATTTTCTCAACCCTGACTCTGTAAGGAGGTGACAAGTCATTAAAAGAAAGAGATGGAGAGCATGATGTTCTTCCTGCCTGATGCCAATAGTTGAAAAAATAAATCTGTGGCAAACAAGAACAGAACAGAACACTAAGCAAGAGAAGTGCCCAATTATTATACCTTAATCCTTCACCAGAGATGCACCACAGCATTACGTGAATTCCAGTCCTAGTACCCAGGCTGTGTAATTACACTACATACTACGCAGCACAAAGGTACAAAAAGAGCAGAATTCAGCCTCCATTTGCTGACGTGAAGCAGCAGCTGAACCCCTCCATTTTTCCCCACCCGTGTTTTTCACATTTCACTGCAGGAAAAGGGGTCTATAAAGCCTCAAGCCTCTGTTTGCTGCTCAGCACAAATAAGGATGAAATTGGAAAAAAGCAATGATGTTAACTGAAGCACACCAGTTTCACACCCCCCCCCCCCCCCCCCCCCGTCATGTTTCCATTGGCCCTAAGCACGCACCAGTTCTGCTGCTGTTCTGGCTTCACTGGCAAGAAGGAAGAACTCCAGTAACTGTACAGAAAACTTCACAATCTTTCATTTATCAGAATAAAACAAAGATGTTCTTGCAGGTTTTTTTTCCTTAGCTATTCTGTATCTAATACATTTAAGTTTACCTTAAATGTTTTGTCTAAAAAGCCTGACCTTTTTATGTGCAATAAAAAGAGGTGTTCTTTTCCCCACTAAGCAAGCAATGACCTCTCTGTCTCTTGTGCCTTGCATGCATGACATTCACTACGACTTTATACTGCATTGTAGCGTTGCCTGACACTGGACAGTATTCCTGAAATGGATGATTTTTTTCCTCTGGATGTAGTTATTTCTAAAGTACAATAGTAGAAACCTGAGCAGCACACTGACTAAGGACTCAAGAAGCATTATGATTCCTCTGCTTCTACCAAGGATTATTTCAGTTGCTGAATTCTGCTCTGTTAATCTACCCATCTCTTTTCACTTCCAAGCTTTCAGAATTGTAGCAGAAGGACAGAAATGTGCAACAAATGACATTCGCCTGTGTTCTGCTGTTTATCTTATGAACAGCAATTCAGAAGACTTTTAATCACATTTCCAAGTATACTTTTTAATGCTGCAAACTGTATAAGCCATTTTTAAAAAGAGAGATGTTGGGGAAAGAAGTTTCATTCTGGGCCTTCCCAGACCTAAAGAGCAAGTTTACAACATTCACGCTGAAGAACAAGCTGTTATTCCACCTGAATTATTAAATGCAATAAAAGCTGGCATCAATGACTTAGGAGCACTTTACCCCACTGCTAACCTGAGGTGCAACGAGCAATCCTGGTTCTGTTCTAGCCCTGAAAAGGAAGCACAGGCCAGTGATTACAGGCAGGTCAGACAAGCACATCACTCAAACAGCAATGCACGCACACGTGCAGAAGCAATACGCTGTCACCTGCCACACGGCAGACACAGACCGTGCCTCTCGTGCTGCCAAAAGTAACCTCTGAGATCCCAGCTTTAAAACTAAAGAATGATAGCTGCCTTACTCCCAGAACTAAGTGTTCAGACATGCACACACACGAGCAGCATTTTAGCTCATTACTCCCGAGATCTTTTAAACTAAGCGATCTCAAATATGTGCCTTGCTACCAGCACAAAGAGGCTGTGCTGTTCCACCTGCAGTGCTCCAGGCCGCATTAGATGGGCAAACCCTCCAGACCACTGCCTTGCTCAAACGAGGCCTTTGCCATCCCTCCAGACCCTGCTACAGTCACATGCCAAAACAGGCTGTTGGTTAATTTTTTTTCCCCACCAGTAAAAATGGTGTCACATTCCTACATCTTTGCATTCTGCACTCCGAAGAAGCTTGCATGTGTTTCACACAGTTTGGGAATCTCCACATCAAATGTAAAATGCATTAAACGACAGCTTCTTTCTCCCTTCTGGGAAGCCCGGGCAGTACTCTACAAGAGACAGGGTAATTCAGCTGAAGAGCAGAACATAAATCAGGCCAGCTGCAAAATCTGACCCCAGTCTATGCGCTCCCACTGCTCCGAAATGACATCATCCATCATCCAAAACGCCCTCATGTCAGCTTACAGAACTTGTGGCTCAGAACTGGAAAGCGCTACAGTCAAAAATGGAGCAAAGCCCTATGAGATATCGGGAGGAGGCATACACAGCACTTAATTTGTTCCTTCCCCCTGCTCCCCAAACTATGCAGAGCGTTTTCCTACCATTACTCACCACTAATTCCTCAACAAAAAAAAAAAAAAAAAAAATCACACCACTTGTCTGAACTCCTGTGGAAATAGAAGTTCTGTATTTTGGTGAGAATCAATTTGTCTGCGTGCATATCAAAAAAGGCAAGCAGGCCTCAGCGGGAAAGAACCAAGCACACAGGGCTGCAGCAGCACACAATTTTAAAGCCACTTTTACACGGTCCTTCATTTGTGTTCTCTCGTTCTGCTCAGGAAAACTTTGTTACGGTTTTGAGAGAGTCTCAGGAAGTCAGGCGTGAGATGCCCACTACATTTAATTTGCAATTTTTGTCCATGTTTTTCTCTCTGGGACACATCGTACCATGTGTAACATCCAGTCTGCAGTCTTGGTGGGAATCCAAGGTTAATTACTTTTTCCAGCAATATTTGGGGAGCCAACGTACACTGACAGGTACTTTGCACAAGTTACAAGCTTTCAGAGTGAAGACATATCAAACATCATCTAAACGTATCTCCCCATGCAAACCACTTGCCTCCTTCCCCTTCCACTTGTCAGTGCTGAATATTTAGATCACAAACTCTTCCAGTCTAGGACTCTCATATTCTGCACACACCGAAGCCTTACGCGTATCACTCTGAGCACATTACAAGCAAAATGGTGCTCATTCATCCTATTTACAGACACTTTTAGGCTTTAGCAGCAAACACAAAAATGTTACTCTAGAAGAAAAAGCCCAGTGCTATACCATGGATGACCATGGGTATGTGACAACTGGGATGTGGTAAGCTGTGGGTCTCTCATTGATGCCCTGTCAGATCCACTGCATGGCTCAACTGCAGCCATCTCATCAACCCAGAGGACAGCAGCTGGCTGTCACTGCTGTGACAACCCCCAGGACAGGCTCACAAGGGTTATGTTCTGGTAAGAAACTCCACCAGACACAGCTCACTACAGGCTGAGGACACACAGCTATATATGTCTGAACTCCAGGCTCAGTCCTTGTTGGCATCAGTTTGTCAAGGAAAAGAATATGCCAACCATTCTGAGGACACTAACCAAAAAGAGATCCAGAAATTTAAGACTGAAGGCTAACAATTCATCTGCCCAGCTCCAGCTGTACAGAATTTAAGTATCCGAGCCTGAACTAATCTTCTAGGCTCCTTTTATGGTGAATGGGAAAAGACAGGCACCTCAAGGAAGAAGATAAATGACTAAGCTGGCATGCCCACTGCCATTTCCTCTCTCATCCCATCGACTACAGAGGGAGCTTAGACAAACAACTGGAGCACAACTAACTTTCAGGCAGCTATACGTAGGTGAAAGGTTCCTTCGCTTGAGGTCTAGATTGCTGGGTACAAGGCATTTGTGCAGAATTTCTGCACCTGCATGGCAGAAACCACTTTAATTGTGATTATCACATTTTCAGCCCTACTCTAATTACTCTTGTACTTCACAGTCATCTCTAGGGTGACTTTAGTGAAGGCTCTTTCTATATATGCTATGTTATCTTAAAACTCAAGCCAAAGCATTTATTTATTAATCAAGATATTTAATTAAGAATCAAGTGTCCTGCAAGTATAAAATACCCTAGAAATCCTCAGAGGGGAGCCTAACTAAACTGCAGTGCGTTACAAAATGAGTGAAACCATAGGCAGGCAACATTCAGTAAATCAGAGAAGAGAAAGTTAACATTTCTATTGGTAAAATTGATTTTTTTTTCCTTTTACAGCAAGTCTTAGTCGTGGGTGCTATTCATATATATGGTTGCGCCTTTAAAACCAAGGAACTGAAACTCTTTAAGACATCAAACGTAGATGGAGAAAACCTATCTCAAAAACAGGTTTTCCAGCACAGGCGTCCTAGATTTCCGTGAGGAGTCAGGTTTTCATCTCTATCCAAATTATTTTAAAAGACACAAAAGCAACGTGTTGGAGGACTGCTAGGACTGGGAGGGGAGCGAGGCTATGTAAACCTTTGCCGAGCCAGAAATTTGGATTTCCCAGCACCCGCGCTGGTGGTCGGCACAGAATGAACACACCGCACGGAGACAAGGTAAACCAAACGTGCTCACAACCCCACTTCCCCAAGCCGCTCCCGAACAGCCAGCAAAGTTTTCGGAAGCGCTGGGCTGCGGATTTAAGCTGGGCACCTCGCTCCAGGAGGAGCCGGGCCGGGGAGATGGGGGTGTGAGGGGCGGCTCGGCGGGGCGCGGAGCGGAGCGGCGCGAAATGGCCGCCAGGGGGCGCGGCGGGGCCGGGGCGCAGGGGTGCCGGTGCCGGGCTCGGCGGGGCTGAGCGGGGCTGCGCCGGGGAATTTGGCGGCCGGCACCCCCGTAACCCGCCCCCCGGCCCGACTTACATGGTGCTGGCGAAGGGCGGCGGCGGGTAGTAGCCGAAGGGCTCCCGGAGGGTTTTCACGGCGCGCTGAGGTGGCGGAGGGGGCTCCAGCCCGCCGTTGACGCCTCTCCAGCCGCGGCGCCGGCGCTGCTGCTCCTCTTCCTCTGCCCCTTCTTCCTCCTCCTCCTCCTCTTCCTCGTCCTGCTGCTGGTGCTGCGGGGGGAAGGTCACTCTCCCCTGCTCCTTGCTCTTCCGGCTCTTGCTGGACATGGTCGGTGGCCCCTGCTGCTACTGCTGCTCGTCCGGCAGCACCGGGGAAGGCAGCAGGAGGAGGACGCGGAGGAAGAAAGCCCTGCCCGGCGGCGGACAGAGCACCTGGAGGGGCCAAAACCCTCCCCGCGAGCCCCCCGCCGCCCCTCTGCCCTCTCCTCCCGCCGCCGCTCCGGGAGGCGGCGCGGCGCGCAGCCCGGCAGCCGGCTGGTACCGGCGAGCGGGGAGGCGAGCGAGAGACGGGGCTCCCGGCGGCAGCGGCTCTGCCCCTTTCCTCCCCCTGGCATCCTCCCTCGCTAGGGCACCATCGCTACTGAGGCAGCGGCACCGGGAACCGGGCGAGGAGGGGCCGGGGCCGCCTCCGCCACCTGCGGCCACCACCAGCAACGCCCCCGCCCAGCGGCCGCCCCGGGGCGGGGCGGCAGCCGCCCGTTATCGAGCGGCACCCCTGGTTTTAAGAGGCTGGATTCGCCCCTTGTAGGGAGCCTTGGAAGGCGGCGACAGCCTAGGGGGGACCCCCGGGGCAGCGCCCCGCTCCTCAGCCGGGGCGGGCGGGAACGCTGTGAGGCGGCGGCTGTCTCGGTGCTCCGCGCCTGAGGGGCCAGCGCCCAACAGCGGTGCCCGGCCCCGAAAAGTCCCCCAAAAGCTAACTCGCTCCTCTCAGAAACAGTTTGGGGCCGTGCCAGGGGTAGTCGAAGAAAGATTTGATAGTGAAAATAGCGGATTTTTTATTGGCTTGCCGCTGGTGAGAGTCCAGCTTTCAGAAAGTATTCCGAGTGCCTGAGTGACTGATTTGAGGCTACGTGTTGTAAAGCTTACAACGGTAGGAGGATGTGAAGACGCCTATTGCATGCAATCAGAGCTAATTATGCTCTATAGATACCCGTCGTGAAGGTTCTGGCTGTACAGAGACGCATTACATCTCTGCGAGATTTTCAGTGCATTATGCGGTAGGGAAAATACCACAAAACTTCAACCCCATTATGTTCAAGGCAGACTATGGGTATTTTCATACATGGAATATGCAAAAGAGTAGGTACACAGAAACTACATGTGTTGATTTTCATATACAATTCACGTGTTCCTTTACCTGCATGCTGCTGAGGTGACATTTTTCTCGCTTTAAACTTTCTCAAAGCTTTCTGTGGCCGTCAGCGTGAATTTGCATGAACCTGTATTCAAAAACTCAGATCCCAGTGAAATTGAAATTCATGCAGGTTTTCCAATTACTTCAGAGAAAGTGGACTTTAAATCCAAATGCAACTGTGTAGATGGATTTCTCGCTGCTGAGCAACACTAAATAGACACAGTACAAAATGCTCACTACCTCATGCTGTATGCTTTTCAGCATCAGCCAAGCTTTTGCCTTTATTGTTTTCCATACATTGAAAATTCGTACTGATGAAGCAAAGGAAAAAACAACCATGAGTTTCACAAAGATGATTTAGTCTGCTACAACTTTGAAGAAAGAACTACTTCGGATTTTTTTTTTTTTTTTGTAAGTTTAATTTGTTTGCATTTTAAACTATTTTTGGTGGTGGGTTTTGATGTCTTTCGTCTCAGGAAAAGCCCATTTAGCTTCACTGTAATGACATACATGGTATGTATGGAAAGAGGAAATTTTGCTTTCTAAGGAACTGATGTATTATACAGCTAGTGTAACTTAGAACTACTTCAGGACAGTCTAGGTGTCTAGGCCAGTTATACATAACAAATAAGAGTTATATATTATAGAATATAGGCATGCAACAATCTCTTTGTGTCAAACTTTGTGTTCTGGCAGGGGCCCTTTGGCTTAAAACAAGGATACTGCCCATATTGTATTCTGTTTTCCTCTGTTTTCACAGTGGGCTACACAAATGTGCTTTCTATTGCCTCTACAGTTTCTCCTGAGAACAAAATATAGAAGTAGAGCTGAAAGTAGATGAAAAATGCTCATGCTTCCCAAACGTATGCCCAAAGTAAGGTTTCCACATATCACAGTTTATTTTCTTTTCTTTTCAGAAACAGATAAAAGGGTTATTTAATGTTGGTTCTTTGCTGTAAGAAAGTCACATTGCTGCTTTGTCTGTTGTGCTTCATATCACTAATTTGTATTAGGTGTTCTACAGACTGTATTTTTCATGATTTGAGTATTGTCTAAAGAGAAATTGGTTTGCTGTTTCTACAGTAAAGGTTAATGACTACTATCTATTCAATTAGCCAAGCCACTAAGATACTGCACTTGGAAGGGATCCTTGCAGATGCCTTCTTGATGCATCCCTCCTTTTTGAGGGGTAAATTGCTGATAATTCTCCAAGCAATTACAATGCTACGTATTACAGTATATAATTCATCCCACAGAACTTTACCAGACTTTGGAAACAGTTCAGGTGATTTTTTTTACAGCACAATAGCCTAGCCACATGGTCTTCTGACAAATCTGTTTCACCTCACCACCATCACTGTGTTCTCCTCAATGCCCATGTTAGAGGGGAAGTGCCAGTCAAGTTTTTCATAGAGGGGAACATTTTGTCTTGATATTGAAGGAGAAGGATAACACAAGAAAAAATGACCAAATCATCTTTCTCATCATACTGTTCCAAAGCTGCCCAGCCAAAATGCAGTGCTCCTAATGTGCATTTAGATTAAGTGCTCTTCTTCATCCTGCCCTTCCCGCTTTGCTTGCTTTCTGGTCAGTTTTGGAAAGAACTTGCTTGCATGTGAACTCTCCAGCCCAGTAACAGTGGAGATTTTTTTCTCTTTGTTTATTTGAAGGAAATCCTACCTAAAAAAACAGTCAGGATGGCAAAAAGAGAATGCATTATATATCTCAAATGCACTTTGTATGGTTATAGAATTGGTTTGTATTCCCAACCAAAACATGTAGGAAAACAACCTCAGTCATATTAAAATTATATACAGAAAATTTACCCCAGTTTGAAGAATCAGGCTGATACTTGAACACAGTATTAGGACAGGGATATGAGAATCTTTGATTAGACTTCAGCCATTGCTGTCTTTACCTGGTGGTCTGAATTTAAGAATCATTGCTGTGTCAAAGTGCCAGATTCAGACAAATAAGATGCATTAAGCTGCATTTTGGAAACACCAGAACAAGCAAAGAACCTCTCTAGTGAAACTGCACCTTCAAAATTCAGGGCATGGCCAAATGTTCTTGAAGAAGGACTTTTGATCATGAGTCATTTACACATTTTTGAAAATGTTAATAATGTTAGTAGTCCTGATGTTCCAAAATCATTGTTCTTCCCCTAAATATTTAATGTTATCAAAGTATCAGATGTCGATGCAACCAAGCTATGAAATGTGAGTGAAATACCAGGCAGACCAATGCAGGAAGGCTTGTGCCATTTGTTGCTACAGCTGGTTAAAGACTGTACAGTCAACGCCGATCTTGTATGTTTTGTGAACACTGGCTTGAATTTACAGGGTTTTGAAGTGATGTCATTTTAATTTAGAAAAACGTTTCCTGGAAGTTGCTTAGACAGAGTTAAAAAAAAAAAAAAAAAAGGCATGCTACTGTAAGGGCAGAGACTGATAGAAAAGCCTGACAGATTTACAGCAAACAGTGAAGCACAGCAGATACAATATGATATTACCAAAGGTGCTGTTCGCAAGATGATTCTTCATGCTTTCGTTTGTTGGGGACATTAAATCCATAGTACTAATCCATCAGTATTTCATGTTCGAATTGCACTGCAGCCAGAATACAGGCCCTCGTTCTTTTCACCAGGGTGGCTTGATTGAGACAGGTTGAAATAAGACTATAACATTATGAAAAATATACAATTCGGATTTAAAAATTTCTGTTGGTAGTATTCAGCTGAAAATGAGTCATCAAAAATAGCATTTCTAAATAGAAGTAAGGTGTCTAAAAAACCGACAGTAATAAATTTCCTTGAAACACTGTTGAAAACATGACTTCCAAATTTATCTTTCTCTCTCTCTTTTTTTTTTTTTTTTTTTCCAGTTTCTTTAAAGTAGGCAAACGAATAGCGTAAAGATCTGAAATGCAGTAACAGGCATCACAGCTGGCATTCATGAGCCAGACATATCAGGAAATACATTCAGATTTTAGCCTAAACTAGCATAGCAGCAATGCTTTTCAGGTCTGTGAAGCACCTCGCTGAGTGGAGATGCAAATCAGTAGGGCAGTGACAAGTGATGGGGAAAAAGGTCATTTAATGAATATGCTCGGGGGGGTTCTTGTGGCAGAAGTTTTCTGAGAGGTACATTTAGAAAATATTAATTTGAATATAAATTTACCCTGCTTGTTGAAACGTGGATTGTTGACATTAAAACCTTCTTGCTGAAGCAAAGTGATTTAGATATAAGAGTCAGCAATATACAAGAAACCTCTAGTAACAATTTCCCTTGCAAAATAACCTTGTATGTCATACGATTATGTCAAATGATTGTTTTGCAGCTTTATAAAGGAGTCAGAGTATCTTCTCTCAAGAGTCAAAACGGTGTTTCTTTATTTGCTTGAAGAGATGGGTAAAGAGAGGCAAAAAGACACTCGCGGTAATGCTAGAAATAGAATCCAGGTCGTGCAGTACACAGAACCCTTCTCTAACGTGTGTGTGTACTACTTTCATGAAAATTGGGAAGTTGGTGGGAATAGCAACAGTGTAATGAAAGCAAAATTGGCCTTCTTTGCCTCATACTGGGAATTTGCCTACTTGCCAAGAACCCAGTGTTTTCAAGGACATTTAGCTCCTACACCAAGGACTTCTATGAAAGTCTAAACAGGTTAACCAGCATGAAGAAAAAAGAAAGGGCGATGTGATGTCACTGATCTGTAAGCAGATCTCAGCCTCAGAACTAATATTATGATTTAAGGTTTTAAAATTAGATGAAAAGATAAATTCCTGAGGCTTGAGCCTGTATTTTCATGCACACCGTGCAGCCATTCGGGCCCAGGCAATGTGGGTGTGTGGGGGGGGGGGGTATAAAATACTGTCAAATCACCCACTTGAAACCAGGCTCTCAGAGCTGGGTATTGCAGTTGTATTATGTGGTCTACTTTATGATATTAAAAAGGCTACTGAAGTCTCCTGCCAATAAAACCATTAGATAGATACTAGCTACATTTCCTAAGGCCTGCAAAATGTCTATCTGCACAAAATGTGCAAATATCCTTATTCATTTATTTATTTATTTTTACATTAACTGGCAACTGTGTGTACATTTACAGATTTGCACCTGTTATTTCCATTTTTCTAAGGCAAGCCAGATACTTCTTTGAACATATCCAATGTCTTTGCACACCTCTGAACAAATCCACAGGATCCTGAACCAATATGAGTAGTTTTATTCCTCTCTTTCACTCATTCTAGTAGAAAGTGGAAGTTAATGAATGTGCTGCTAGGAAAGGGACAGCAGAATCAATTCCCTTATCTGTACATTGCCCTGAAAACTGTATATAGATTATAAACTTGAAAAAGTACAGTTTTCTATGCAGTAAGAATTGCTTTACTTATCATTTTTATATAACGCTGGATTTTCTTCCTTGTGTTAGTTTCTCTGTCCCTGTCTCATTCAATACTCCCTGCAAATGCAAACAGGAACCTTACCCTGTTGCTAAGTGGATGCTGGCAACCATGTGATAAGTAAAAGTTTTGGTCACAGGACATCTTTAACAACTGCATGGTTTTTTGACAGTGTCGCACATATGGGTGGATGAACACCATCCTACCACACCCTTGCCAGTTGACAGAGAAAAGTTTATCACATGGGTGTATTCTGTGTTTCAGTTTATTATTTATTTATTTTTTCAATAATTAGACAGTGAAATAGGCTGAGCTGAAGACAATCTACATGATATTTATAGGGTGAGCGCTAGGTAACATCAGGAGCACGGACTCATGTAGGATACCAAAATCTCAGTCATCCACTGACTTGAATGCTATGTAAGACATGGCTGGGCTGCCATTTCTGATCGTTGTTACTGATGAATCCTCATCAACTTGAAGTTAGAGAATACACCTAGTCTGCCTTACCCCAGTCCTGCATTTTAAAAAGTCTGATGTGTGTTCTGACCCTCCGTGTGGGACTAGCATCCCTTTCTCTCCAAGGTCATCGAGGTGAGTATTGAACAATAAGAGAACAGTGGTGCCTCAAATTAGCCCCGGATACAGGTAATAAGAGTCAGGTCTGGCAGGGCACAAGCTGTGATCCCGTAGAATTTTGTCAGCGTTGGCATCATGTGACTGCTCCCCACGTGAAAGCTAAATCAGGAATTGTAAAGTTCAGGAGTTTTGCTAGGATGATGCATTTTGCAGGGATAAGCTCAGGAAAGACTGTTATCGGGAGGCACACGTACACATTCTATGGCTCTGTCATACTTGGTTTTTGTTCCTCTTCATCACTGCTCAGTGTAAAACCCCTGCGTTTAGTGTGAGTAAGGAAGGCTCACGGGGAAAATCACAACTGAACACACCCTGTTTTTCAGACAGATTTCTGAGGAGAGTTGCTAGATTGACAGCCCCAAATCAAAGTCTGATGGAAATCCTTGGGACACCATTTGGGAAGCAGTAGCACCATGCTTCCCACTTTATCTGCCAATACTTTGTCTTGTTCTGGAGGGACCACTTCTGACAACAACTGATTTACTGTGGGTGACTCTAAGGAAACACTCCGTCATGGCACAGACCATGGTTAGGCATTCAGCCCTACCTGAAACCCAGCAGAAGTGGGTTCGGAGCCGGTGTCTGTCATCCATCTCTGGCTTCCAGACCTTGCCCTCTAGCATGCCGGTGGTACCAATAAAGAAGACAGACATTTGCCTTCGGGAAGTGGGCTACAGTGGCTGCTTCAACCTCATGCAGGGCATCAGCCGGGGAAACCTTCTGGCCACTGCTGTGTTTTACCATATTTCAGCAAGGGACCTCTTGCTGAAGGGCTGTCCCTTCTGCTGGCCCCTTACCTCGCCCTCCATTTTTGCAGGATACGTTCTGTAAACAACCCATGAGATTGCGTGTCACGGTGGATGTATGGAGTGCAGACTAGCTCCTATTTTAGCAAATTAGCAATGATTTCTGTCCAGTGCGAGTAATTAAGTCTGAATGTATTTGGACACAATTCAATCTTTCTCTAATTGGGGGAGCAGGATCTGAGTCACTGTGGGGGTGAGAATAGGAGAAGCGGGACATCATAAAAATAATAGCATGTAACAAACAGGCCATGTAACAAACTATAACAGTTCACAATGGTTTATAAATTCAGAAACAAGCAGACTTTTAAAGTTGTCTTTTTAATTGATACTGAAATTTATTTTAATTTGTGAGCACATTTACTCTTGTGACACCTTAAAAGAAAGAAACTGAAGTAGCAGCTTGCTGTGATAAAAGACAAATCTGAGTGACAGGCATGGCTCCCTGCGAAGCAGAAAATCCTCCATCCCGGTTTTCACCACTGAAAGCTCCTTTGCCCAGGATGGCTGGTGGTTGGGGTTGGAAGATTACCTGATTCTGTCATACTTTTCTGCCTCATTTTCTTAAATCACATCAGAGCCCCGGGATGAATACCATATGGTACAAACTACTTGATGTACCTCAAAGCATTAGATTCCTCTTGTTGGAAGAGGAGCAAAAACCACAGCGCAGAGTGAATAACTAACCTGGAGTATTAGATACAATAATTTCAAGAGCCTCACACTTCCTCTTTTCAAAACTATGTCATAAACCATCAAAGGGGAACCTTCTTAACAGTAAGCCCACTTTCACTTAAAAACAGCTATTAGATTTGTCCTTTCAGAACGGTCTATTTTCAGATTCAGGCAGTGTCTGAATAATCCATAATTCAGGATAATTTGAGCAAACCTTTTAATAAGAGCGAATCTGTTGTGTTACCCATTCTGTATGACACTCAAAAATGGAGGGACTGCAAATCAGTGTATGACTATCTGATAGAAATGGTGTCTCAGTCATGTACGAGTGATAGAAATGTTTCTTGACTTACCTGCTTTTTCTTCTTGACACTTTGTAATGAAGATACTTGTATCAGATAAAAATGACCCCAAATTACAAACCTGTGCATTTTAAAAAAGGGAGGGTAAAATAATTGTGAACGCAAGCAAAGTTCTACGATGATACAATGGCTTTTCCAAAACCAGTGAGGTGCACAGGAAAAATTTTTTGCAGAGGAGGCAATGTTTGGTTCGGTCATCTTCAGAGATGACATCAACACAGCAATGAAGTAGATACTGAGATGGAATGGAGGGAAGAAAGGATCGGTGTCTGGGCATTTTCTTTCTTTTTTTTTTTTTTTTTTTTTTCCTGTGAACCACCTTCCCAATTATCACTACGCAGCTCATTAGATCATGAAAGGGCTGCTGGACACTTTCCTTAATAGTGCCTCCCTGTAGCCCTATTACATTCCCCACTGTCTGATTATGCTGAGCCAATTAAATAGTTAGCATTCAGTTTTGTGAAAACCACAAATGATATCCAGATAAATGGCATGAGGATGTCTTTGATTTTTGCAGGAACTTTGAAGGAGAAAAGCAAGGGGGAAATTCTGCGTAGAAAATCAAATAAAGCTTCCCATACCCAAGTAAGCTTCCTCCTTACACTCCTTTACTTTACCTGTCTTTCCTCTTCCCCCCTACCCTGCCATCCCCACACAGCAGAGTGACAACTATTAGTAGCCCAGACATTTGAAGCTCACTTCAGCAGCAAAGCCCTGGCAGCAAATACCTGGCATTGCCGTTAAGTTTTGTCGCAAACTGGGAAGGGAGATGTTAAGGGAAATGTTACCTGGGCATTTTGATCAGTCCCTGCTACATTTGATGTAGCTTCAGTCAAAGCTATGATTGTTCTCTTCTGTGTTCTCAGCCACTCCATGTATTGTATAAACCTTTTCTTCATTTGTCTCCTCTATATTTTTTGTCTCCCATAAGAGTTATCTCCTCTATATTTTTTGTCTCCCTTAGAGTTATCAGATCCCTCAGATACTCTGTCATGCAGTGTTAAACAAGAGAAGTTATACCCCCACTTAGCCTAGATGAGAAAAAAATAATCTGTTAATATTTCTATTTGTTGTCTCTTTTCATGTAGTTAATCTTGAAAGATTTTTGCTTCTGCTTTTTAAATGCATATACCGTGATCATGTCATAGCAACCACTTTCCTCTGTTGCAGGGAGTCAGAGCACAACAGTACAGACTATAAATTATATTGATTCCATTTATTTCAGATAATCTATATATAGATATAAAATGTGCCACTCACTAGAGTGCTGCTTATAGTGCAGGCCCTCTGATACCTGTGCATTGCCCAGAATATAAGATACTCCTGTTGTAGGAGAGTAGACCTAACCAACATGTCTGAGATGGCTTGACAAACCCCGATTCCTAAGTTGTAACCAAAGTCCAAGACAGCGAGAGGAAAAGTGAAAACACTGCAAAATAGATCGCAGGCCAAAAAACAGTAAGTGAAATCCTGAAGGTAAACAGCAGAGAACAAGAATAGAAAAAAAAAAAAAAAAAGATTACGTTTATAAAATGATAAACAGAGAAATAAGCAAAATATATCTAAAGAAATAATGAAAACATCTTGTGTTTTCTAGTATCTCACAACACAACATGTCCCTTCGCCAGCAATTTACTAGCACAGGTGATAACTGTGAAATAGTGAGCCTTTTCTCACCTCAGAAATGTGAAGATACTCATGTCCAACATTAGAATATAATTCAAATGAAGAAACTTCAGTGGGGCACTTCTGTAACGCTCTGATTGGTGAATAATGGTTTGTAATGCCGAGTAGCTAATAGAAATGTCCCTTAATTGCTGTTTACAAATCATAACTGGCTTTTTAGTAGATGTAAATTTGTAAGGACTTGTGAATACACTTGATTTGCTTAGCTGCTGGATTGAGGTGTAGCAGAAAGTGGAGATGTAATGAGAATGAATGGGAGGAGCATTGGAGACAAAACCAGTTGACAGTTCAAGAGGAATAGACCAGATCAGAGCATAAATGTAGCCTTAAATACTATGAATATGGTACATTGGGTCATTCATGTCATTTGATTACTTTAACATCTGTAGCCATATGGGACAAGGACTTGACATGAAGAATGGAGTGGCTTTTGCACAATGGCCTACTCAAATTGAAAAATTGGCCAAGTGCACGATGGGCACTTTGCCTTCCTTTGAAGCATCTTGCATTTGCCAAGCAGAGTGGAGAATATTTGGCCTGATGGAGCATTGGCTTAATGTAGCGTGGCAGATTCCATGTTCCTATTAAAAGTGACGGGAGGAGGGCATGGTTCCAAACTTAAATTTGATATTAAAGATAAGTGTATATGTCTTTCTGAACTTCCATATATTTAAATTACAAGATTTGTGTTGAAGCGTATTTATTCTGTGTAACCTTGTGGTTTCATTGCTGCAGTCTGGTTTACAGATGACCTCAGAATAACAATAATTTATTAATGAGACTGAATGAGAAGAAAAAGAACTCTTCTGAAATCATAAAGGGAAAAGTAATGCCAGTGAGTTATTTTATTTAAGTCACATTTCGAGCCTGCTTTGCTAGAACAAGATCGGGCGAGGAGGCTGCTCTTCTAAATTGCCCTGTAAAAAATGAGACACAATTCAGTGATCACTTGTCTCTATTATCATTCAGGAAGTACAATGCCACAAACCTACTTAGTTCACTTCCATAAAACCTCTTCTTAGAATTAACCCAGCATTAAGAAATAAAAAATCCATATAAATGTTTTTGCAGGTGAAGGCAGGGCTGGATTAGGTACATATCTCAGAATTATGTCATTCTCCACTGTCTTCTTTGTGGCAGGTCCATGCCCTTAGGGAAAGTGCAAGGCAGGGCAGCTAGTGTGGTTGCCTGCCTGCCAGTTGGTGCGACACAATCCTCCCCCTAAATTTACAGGGAGCTGTCTTGAAAGCAGCTAGGCGTTTTACCCACTTCTCTCTCCTCCTTTGTTAGGAAGCTGTTGCTGAATATTAAGCCTTTGTCCAAATAATTCATTTTCCATGGCTGGTCCCCTGCTGAACACCACCATTGTGGTCTAGTGACCACAGCACCTCCATGCAGTAATGCAGCACTGTACAGCTGGTCTGTGCACATCATTTTTCCAGGGCAGAAATATAAAGATATCACAGTAATAAATGCAAAAAGCCTTTAGAATCCATCTGCCTCCAAGTCGCTTACATCATAATTATTAAATTACTTCGGAGCTTGGGTGGACATCCTGCAGTACGCAGTAAGAGGAGCAAAGGAGACTGTTACACTAGCTTCTGGTATCCACTTTAAGGAATTAAGAGGCTGTCCTCCTAGCTTCTTTATGTATCAGCGAAAGAAAGAGAGTCTCCTCCAGACACTCACTCTAGATGTCCACTTTAGGGAATCTAAGAAGAGCTTTCCAATTTAGCCACCTATATTTGGTTCCTGAAGTTTGGTGGTGCACTGTGGTGACTAAGTGGAAGCTCTTAAAGAAATTGTAAATCTTACAATCTCTGTCTTACTGTGACAGAGAACATAACTTTTCATCAGCAAAAAAATGGAGATGCAAGATTTCTTGAATTTTATGAAACAAAGAAGTGCTAAAGTCACTGTATTTTAATATCATAACAGAACTACTACTTATAATATGTAACAGTTAACACATAATTTACAATTGTGCCTTGGTCCTTTTTACTAATAAATCATATTCTGAAATCGTGAAACATTGACAGAATTAAAGCCAGAACTGAAACACTATGGCTATTATTTGGGTCCAGAGCTCACTTTCCAAACACTTGGTATCTATTCCTAAATGTTTTATTTTTAGGACGATGAAAAGTGCAACTCAAACATTTATGTTAGTCCTGATACTTCCTTTTCTCTCTGTGCTGTCCTCCTTTCCTCCTTTCTCTTTCTCATATTCTTTAAAAAATATGCATATATATATGTTTTAAATATATATATATTATATACATATATAATTATGCAGAGGTTTTAAAAGAACAATTCTGTCTGACAGCCTCTGAGCTGGTATCACATGTCCTTGCTAGAAAGGGGAGGAATTTGTTACAGTAATTGTTTTTCTTCTTTTCTTTTCTTTTTTCTTTTCTTTTCTTTTCTTTTCTTTTCTTTTCTTTTCTTTTCTTTTCTCTTTTCTTTTCTTTTCTTTTCTTTTCTTTTCTTTTCTTTTCTTTTCTTTT